>JANAVB010020737.1:0-34686 GCA_029216955.1 Iris pallida
GGGTTTTTGTGTCGATGATGACGCGGTCCCGACCCTATTTTGGGGATCGGAATTTGAGTCCGTTGCGTTTAGGAGATACGCACGACGTTTTACGTTGCGGCGTTGTATTCTGTGGTTCGGATTATTTACGCGGCCGTATATTTTTTTCGATTCGTTATTTTCGGTTTGCGGTTCGGCTTTATCTATATGTGGCTTTCATCATATGTGTTGGTTGTAGATTACTCTGGGTTGGGAATTTATGTGGATTGGTTTGGTGTATTCCTGGTTTGGGACTTTCTTTTGGCGCAGGGATTTGTATCGCTATGTGGCTAGATTGTCAGTTACAGAGGAGGTGCTGCCTAAATTTTCAGTAAAACCCTTTTCGAAACAATGGTATTAAATTAATTTCATAAAACAAAAATCGACTTTCGAACTCGGTCTTTGTAAAGGATTTCCAAATTGGTTGTTGGTTGGTTTGCGGCTTTTCGAGATTTTACGTATCCCCGGTTAGCGACGACGTATCGGTTCGAATGAGCCTCGGCGAAACGTAACGCTACAGGACCTTTCTGTACGTTGAGGTGTTAGCCAACAACGTGATACTTATGACCAAGTCTGAGACTTACCTATATTTTATATTGTATAAATTTATTAGAACTCATTACTGGGTATTTTTCATATTTCGAGTGCAGGGCCTCGGCCTCCTGAATAGACCGCTTCCCGGCATTCAGAGCTCGCCAGCAACTTTTAATATTTAATTAATTTATGTAAATAGTTGTAAGGGCATAAGTCCAGTTTTCTATTTATTTTCTGTGACCTGTATTGTGTAGATATAGATTACTTTCTTTCTGAGTTGGTATCGCGTACCTAGACGAGTAACTATAAATCGGATATTAATTATTTTTGTATAAAATTAATAAATTTCTCACACTAATTTAAATGAATAAAATATTGGTAAGTTAACAAGTTCATGTTTATCACTAGAAACCATGTAGTTATATTATATATATATATATATATATATAATATATATATATATATTATAAAAACAAAGATTTGTCAATCAACCTATAAATGCTATCTTCTCCAAAAATCAAGTACCTTTTTATTCAATTAAATGATAACCAATGTAGTTTGCGACGTTAGACGAATTTTGGTAGATTAAATTGAATAACTTAAAACCTGACTAGGGTCTGTTTCTAGAAATTGTAACTAGCACACCTAGAAATGGTCATTCATGGTTCTAAGACAGATTCTCAAACTGTAGGATTTCAAGGACGTACTTATTTTCCTTTCCGGTACCGACTCCCGATCCAGTCTTACAAACGAGGCAAGTTACGGTTATGTTTTCTGCATTTTATTTAGTAATTGTCATGTTGCATTCTAAACCACATTGCTACACGGAACCCTCTCCTAGGGTTCAATATTGATTGATATTGATTGTGGAGATATTGGGGGAAAGTGTAGCGTTATACTAATACCCTCATATTGCATATTGTTATTGTGCGAGCTTACCCCTCTTACACACGAAGATAGGCGTTATCGCATCGCTAGGATCTGTTGTACAACCCAAGCCGGTCATAGACGATTACCTTCAAATCACATTGTTTCAAATATGAATTGCTGAAAATTGCTGGAAAATATTGTTCAAAGTATTTCAACTGTTTAAAAATTGCATCTTTCATTATTACTTAGAATGTCAGATTATGTACTCGTACTTGCTCCTTTCCTGACTGGATCCCCTCCATAGGTGACGTTGACGATGCTTAGCTATTGTTCCATAGCTACTATGACCCTTTGTATCATGTGGTGTTGCCAGAGTCCCTTGGAGGACGCAGAACCAGAGGCTGATAGCCGACTGTCTAGCTAGTTGCTTTCTAGTTATCTAGTTTCATTGTATTGGAGTTTTTGATTTGAATTCAGTATTTTATTCAGTACTTTCGTTTCCAGTTGTACTTTCAATTGTTGATAAAAAGTTTTTAAAATCCGTATATTCGAGTTGTGACAAGTATAAATGTTGTTGTGAATACCTGTATATAGAACAGCTTACTGCCGTCGTCTCACAACGGTGCAGGCTGGGCATGATCCGATTCGACCCAATAATTTGGGGATCGGGTCGTGACATGTTTTAGTGGTGGCCCAAGCAGGTCAATCAACACTTAAGTGAACATACCTAGAAACAACTAGAACACTAGAATATTGATTTGTCACAACATAGGACCGAATTATCTATATAAGTAACTATTTTTGCTTGCTTATAGAACGGTAGGTTACCTTGTTTATGCTTGCCCCTAAACTTGCCAGGCTATGAACAACCTGACCTATGCCTATCAGTCGGTACTAGCAAGATCTTGTTTTCTATGCATGACACAAGAAAACATGACAAGAGAATCGTAGTAGTAGATTGAGCAGCGAGAGGCTGCTCGATCCAGACCAGGACCAGAAGAGCTAATGATACCTAGAATTATTGATTAGCACTAGATGATACCCTACCAAAGCATAACATATTATCCTTGATTACACTTTTTCTGGCCAATCTTTCCAAAGTCATGTCTCCCCTACTGTAGCCCCCTTCCCAAAATTTTGATAATATTTTTATTATTATTTGAATTAATGGTGATTTTTAGAATTATTATAAATAATTATTTAGTTAATTATTATGGTAGATGATTTTAGCCATGATGGAGTTGGAGCACAAGGTGACTAGAAATCGTGGCACAGAAAGTGCAATAGCGTGCTTAGACTAGTGTATTAGCCCTGATAGGGAAGGCCGAGCCATAGTGATGTCCCTATCTTGGAAAACCAGGCCAAGTTGCGACTTAACCCTTGTGAGACTCGTCTCACAGTATCGGTATTATATACGGATACGTATTTTGTATTGTATTTCGTATTTTCTTGATTTTCGTAAGCTTTAAAATTTCCTAACTTATAGATTTTCTTCTTGGCCGGCATACCGCCAGTATACCGGAGTATACCGACGGCATACCGTCTAGACAATTTTCCACATTTTAGATATTTCGATTTCAGATATTTTCATGAATAGTGTTTTCTATATTTTCGTGAATAGTGTTTTAGATATTTGATGAATAGTGTTTAGATATTTCATGAATAGTGTAGATGCACCCTATTACCCATTGGATATTTGGTTTTATTTGATGGTTAGGATTGACTTAGATCTTCACATGGATCACCATCCGACGGCTAAGATTAATTCCCCCTTCTATATATACCATTTCACTTTCTCTCTCCTCTCTCTTTTCATTCTTTTCACTCTCTCTTCATTTCTTCTTCCCTTCTCTCCCCTTGGAGCTTGCCAAGAGCTTGGCCTTGAGGTCCTGGGTGTGGGTCTAACCCTCTAGGAGGAGGAGTAGAAGATTAGGCTTGGATCTTAACCTAGGCAAGTACATCTTGCCAAATCCATGAACCATTTGTTTTTGTTGTCATTTTGTTTCCCTTGGTATTAAATGCTTAGAATTGTTCTAAACTCATTTGTTAAGAAGTTTTCCTTGTGATTCTCATCTATATGCATGTTTCCAAATTTTGTTTAAGCAAGGTTTTGATTTTCTGTTAAAAAACCCAATATGGACTTAGTAGAAAACTTGGTATCAAGAGTGATACTAGTGTTACCATCATGGATCTTAGTCATATATACATATATGAGGCCCTCACATAGTTTGTGTATCATGGATTTTAAGTTTGGTGGCAATCGGAACCCGTTTCGGTGTCCCGAGAACTCTGTTGGGAGTATTTTGAGGTATTGATCTATCAAATATTTGATTTGTGAAAACTAATACTTCCATGTTGTAGGAAATTCAATTCTATTCAATTTTGACTTTTGAAAATCCGAATTTCGATTTAAAATGAAGTTTTTATGGCCGAAACAAGTTTTGGCAAAATTCTGAATTTTGTTGCTGTTTGAAAAACCGGTATACCGCCGGTGTACCGCAGTATACCGCCGGTATGCCATTTTTGCACCAGAAACTTTCTGTCTTTAGGCCGGTATACCGCCGGTATGCCGCAGTATACCGCCGGTATGCCGTTTTATGCTGTTTTAGTCTATTTTTGCCCGTTTTTGCCCGTTTTTGTCCGTTTTGATATTTTCTTCGATTGTAATGATTTCTTAACATGATAGATGATCTGCTCAGTTAGATAATGATTGTACACCCTATATAGACTTGATACTAGCACATGTTCAACCATTTTATGAAATGTACTTAGCCTTGATTATTCTTCTCACATGCTATGATATGTCTATTGATAGATTCTTTCTTACAAGCTATGATAATTGTTGCCATGCCTTCTTGCCTACTTGATAGTGACCCGTCGTGGTGCACTCTTGAACATGTCTTTTTCTTGCTTACATGATAGTGGCCTGTCATGGCGCACTCTTGATTCCAGTACAGTCTTGCTCCTTGATAGTGGCTCGTAGCGCACTCTTGCCTTGATATTGTCATGTCTTGTTGTGGCTTGTTATGGTGCACAATCTTGCTTGTCTTGTCCAGTCTTGCATGTCTCATGTCTAGGATGGATTCTGCGGAATGCCACACCCAGAATCCAACAAGAAAATGTTATGGACTAAACAACTAGCTTGATACTTAGATCATTGAGAATTTCCCGGTAACTGTTGCCCTTTGGTCTTGGCATTATATATATATATATGTACATTGGGATTTGGAGCTATCTGTCATGATGGCACACTTCCAGCTCACCGTCGAGTGGGGCACCTCCTTAGGACACATGTATCTTACTACAGTGTGTGCTATATCTCCTTAGGACACATGTATCTTACTACAGTTGTCTGCTATACTTCTTTTCTTTTGGCTTGGACCATTCAGGTAGTAGCAGGCAGGAGCTGGACTTGGAATTCTCAGACTTGCATTTGTTAGTAATTAGGATTGTGACAACCCTAGTTAGCTAAAGTATCAAGCCGTAATTTGCTTGGCCGTGATTAATGGATGGAGTCCATTCTTGTCTAGTCTAGTCTTGCTCCTGTTTATCTTATTGCAGTACTTAGATTTTCTGTCATTCCTTACATGCTATTCTTCCTACTACATGCTCGGCTTCACCATATGCTCACATGTCCCAGTTATCTTACATGCTCACATGCTCCAGTTACTTAACATGCTCACATGTCTAGTTTATCTTTCATGTTCACATGCTTTCTTTTCTTCACATGTACACAGTTTACATTACGTCACATGTCCTTTACTTTATGCTACATGTTGCTTTACTTATTGTCCTTCTATTCTCGGGATAAGTGCATTGGTAGTGCACGAGTCTCGATTAGTACTTACTTATCTCTCTCTCTATTCATTGCTATGATTTGCATGCTGGTTTTAGTTCATAGTTTGGCTTCCTTTGTGGTACTTGCTATGGGGGTCTGACCCCACTGGTTTTGCATTGACCAGATCTGATAGAGGAGCCCGGAGGATCTTCCGTACCTTCCACTCGTGGTGATTACCCAGAGCACCAAGTACCTTAGTGGGTTTTCTATTTCATTCTCCCACTAGTTATGTACATTATTCTTTTGTGGCGTTTAGCCTCCGAGCACGTGTTTAGCTCGTGTTTTGGACTTGACATTTAGCCTACGGGCCAGAACATGATTTGCGTATTCTAGACTATAGCTAGAGCTTATCATGTATGACTATTACTCTTGCTAGTCTTCACTCTGTATTACTAGCTCATGATCATTGATATATATAGTTTGGGACGCTTTACTATTTATATTCCAGTTGATCTTACTTCTTGTACATTATTTACTGCCTGTGATTGAGATACCTAGGATTGCTTGACCCAGGATTGCCTGTTGGATTGTAGTAGTAACCCCGTCTATACAGCTTATACGTTATTTCGGAGTACTGGAGTACTTTGGTATACGTAGCTGGCCTGGTCCGTCCCTACTTGCCAGTATTCTGGTTCTGGGGCGTGACATTATCGACGATTTATTTAGTTATTAATTATATTATTGAGCTTTGGAAAACCAGTTATACCATTTTAGCCCGAACTGGACCCGAACTGAGCCCAAGTCCGTGTAGTCATGCGGCACGTCCAATGACATTCGTGTGTGATGGAATTTGGAATGAGGGTGTTGATTTCGTTTTAATGATTTAATGAATAATTCTAAGTATTCGTAATAAATTTATAAATATTATTATTAGTGATATTCAGTGACTTTTATATAAAGGGTCTTTGTGCATTTTGGGATTATTAGACTGCGCATAATGGTATATACACCATTATTATTTTATTAAATTTTGTTATATTTATTATTATTTTATGAGGTTATTATATAGATGATATTATTTTAATATTATTGGTTATATTATTTTTGTCAATTAAGTATTATATATAGTCATATATATAATATCTATATATATATATATATATATTATATATATATTATATATATATATATATATATACACAAATAGGGCCTACACTAGGAATGGATAATATTGGGGTTTATCTAGATTTTATGGGAATATTATATTAGTATATCTATATATAAGTGTATATATATATATATATATATATATATATTATATATATATAATATATATATATATATATATATATATATATATATATAAATATTAAACTCTCCCCCCCCCCCCAAATCAGTCTCAGCCGAGAACCAACCCATGGGTCTTCCTCAACTGAGACTTCCTACAGTGGGCCCAAGGCCTTTTTTGCGAACAGCGAACTCTACATAACAAAACCCAAAAATTCAGCAGGTTTTTTCCCACAAACCCGACCCTATCACACATGATATATAAACATATAGAGAGCGTGAGAGAGAGGGAATTCCTTCGATGAAAACCAAAACCCTAGCGCCGACCCCCACACAGCGCGCGCCGCCGAGGACCATCGCCTGACGGCCGCGCGCGGCCGCACGGGAACAGAGCACTGCGACAGCAGCGGATTTGCAGGCCGCGAGAGCGACTTCGTCGCGGGTTCTCGTCGCACACACTCGATTATTTTACGATCCTCTTCTCTGGTACGTAGCTTGTATATACATCTTCGATTTTCTCTAATTACTCTTATGTAGATACGCAAGAGCGGCCGACAAATCTGTAACGCCACAGTCCCAAAATACGTAGGACTAAGTACGTAGACATGCCAGCTGTATTCATACGAAGTACGTAGGCCTCGTATAAATACATAAGCTGTATAATGTAGTAATCCAAGACAAACTAAATCTCATCCACAAAATAAAAGAATAAAAGATAGCATATAATGAATTGTCTTAGTACAATATGTTGGGTAGAGACACATCCACTACCAACCAAATAAAAACGAAGAAGTACATGATATATAAAAGGCTAAGTGGAAGTAGCAAGGAGGAACCAAGTCACGTCATCTTCGAATAAAGGAGAAGACCACGATCCCGGCTAAGATACCTGCGAAAGACATGAACACACACCTGGGAAATAACTAGGTCCTCAGAACCAAGTCAAAAATTATTTAGGCAAAAACTCTAAGGTTGTTAACGTAGGTTTTTAGATAAGAAACTATATTTTGTTAGTAAAATACCTTGGATAGTTAATTGAACATACATTTTATTAGTACGCTATATGTCTAGAAAATAATCAAAGAATAATAAAAAATTATTTTAGACTAGATTTTAAGTTCGTAAAATATACGAATGTCTGTAAAAACTAACTTTTCATTTGTCAAAATATTTACTATCTTTCTACTTAAAATAAAGAGAACAATTAATAAAATAAATGAATAAATAATTGGTAGTAAAATACTAATATTAGTAGTAATATAATAATAATAATATACTAATAATAATAAATAAATAATAATAAATAATTTATAATAATTATAAGAATAATAATAATAATAACAGTAAGAAAATTTGGTATAGATATATGTATACTCCAATATATTTATATACACATTTTAATTATAACTGATATACAATTTAATAATAATAATAATAGTAATATTAATGATAATGATATGTAAACTAATGTTAATATAATAATAATATAATAATAGTAATGCAGACTAAACAAAGTAACCCAACAAAATATATAATAAAAAAAATAACCAACGTGATGTTCTCTTTATAGTGCTGTTCTCTTCTATAGTGAACAGTGAGAAATCAAAAATGGGAAAAGAGGGGAAGCGTGAGGAAGAGCAGAGGAGCGGAGAGGGAAATCGAGGTCGGCGGGCGGAGAAGAGATCGGGAAGGGAGTTCGGGTTGGCGGAGCTCCGCCGCGGCGCGCTGGACGGGCGGCGCTCCCCGTGGGGCGACGACTGCGGATCCGAGGCGGGGGAGCACAGCGGCGAGGAGGGCGGCGCTCGGCTCGTCGATCGGCGCACGGAGGGAGGAGATGGGCTCGGGCATGGCGGGCGTGGCGCACGCCGGCGATGGCGGATGAAGTGGGGTCAAGGTCGGGTGCTGGTCGGGGAAGACGCCCGCAGTGGCGGGGTCGGGATCCGCGCAAGGGGCGGACGTTCCGGCGAGATGGTGGAGAGAGCGGCGGGGGTCGATGTCAGGACACGGCGTGGGTCCGCCGCGATGGGGCTCGACAGCGTACCGACGCGGGCGTTCTTTGGGCAACCCATGGAGGGGCGGCGCACGCGCCAACGGTGATGGTCGGTCTTGGCCACGGCGGCGAGGAGGTTAGGTTAGAAATTTTTCTCTTTTTTTTGTTACTTGGGCGTGGTGGTGGCGATGGTGTTTTGATTTGGGTTTTGGTGATGACTAGGGTTTCTTGGGTGCTGGTGGTGGTGCCACGGCGAGGTCGGCCGTGGTGGTCGTGGTAGTCGAGTGGAGGCGTTAGGGGGCCTGCCATGCATCAATGGTGGTGGCCGAGAGTTTCTGAAGGGGGTGCGGCAGGTGGTTTGAGGAAATCGGGGTCGGGGAGGAGACGGCGAAGTTGATGGGTGTGGTCGGGGAGGAGACGGCGAAGGTGATGGTTCTGTGTGGTGAAGTCGGAGTCCGTGGTGGTTGTGATGATAGTGGTGTGATGTTGTGGGCGATGGTGGTGGTGTCGTGGGTGGTCGGGTTTGTCGAGTTGGCCACGGCGAAGTGGTGGTGACGGGGTGGTTGTGGGCAGAAGGGAAGGGTCTGTTGGTGGTGGTCGTGATTGGGTTTGGACGAGGCCGGGGTGACGGGGCCGACGGGTCGGGTAGCGGTTAGGATTTGGATTGTATGGCTATGTCGGGGTTGTCCGACACGAGAGAAAATGTAAATGTAAAAATTGGAATAAAAATTTGGACGGGGAGGGGGAACATGGACACGATGCACTCACATGGGTGGTGGAAATATTTGTGGAGCAATTATGGCTTGTGGAGAAATAATGGAGGAGTACTTGCCTATTTATAAGATGTGAGAATTCCCATTAAGATAGGATTAGGATTTATTAAAACCCAAAGTAGATAATTCATGTATTAATTTAAAATCAATCAAATCCAATCCAAATCCAAATCCAATTAAATCTAATTTAATTCCCTTAGTTTAAAATCAAATCAATAAATCAAATTTTAATTATTTAACTATTTAAATAAATACATAAATTCAAATCAAGATTTAAATTGCCACAATATCTTCCAAATATATTTTTCAAAATACCAATAATAATAATTTCGAAAGTAATAAATATTTTAAATATCTTTTTGAATAATAAAATATTAATATTAATAAATCTTGAAAATTACATTTTATTTAAAATAGACTAATAAATAATTTTAAAATATATGTATGCACGAATAATGCATACATGATTATGTTTTTCCTAGTATACAATAAAAATATTAATTATTCTTAATAATTGTATAAATGAAGGCTTTTAGTAAATAAAATAACCACTTGGTAATGATAGTAAAATAATTATTGCATATATTATTTTGAAACTATAAAATAATAAAATAAATATTTTTCTAAAGTATGTACGCTCGCACATATTCGCACTCGTCGAGCAAAATAAAATTTCATGCGCGACGTAAAATACGACTACGCGACGTACAATACAAAATTTCAAATCTGTATAAATATAAAAAAATATCGTAGAAATTTAGGGGTTTTACATCCTACCCAACTTGAAAGAATTTCGTCCTCGAAATTAAGAATTCGTAGGGGGTGAGAAGACACAAGGGGTATCGATGAGGAACGATCAATAACAAAATTATGCCGTAAGAAATCACGATCTAGACCATAGAAAAATAATACGGTATGGTCACGGGTAATGGATGAGGGTCACGATCAATAGAACGAAATAGATTCGCTTTAATTAAGCGATTAGAGGGTCTTGATAGGGTCGAGTAGTTTAGGATGAAGATATAGCAACATCGAGTAAGAATGGTCATAGCCGATAGGAAGGCTAGAGAAAGTTCTAGTATAACGTCTTCGTCCTCCTAAAATAGATGAAGGCGAAAGCAATATAGAGTTCGAAGGAGACGTTTATCGAATACGAATACGTGATTCAAAGACGATCAAATAATTTCAAAGGAATTGTCAAGTCAGTCGTGGATGGGATTCTAGGGGGCAAGTTTAGCTATGTCCCCATCTACGTAGAACTATAGATAAAAGCGAACCAAAGTGCACTTGGTTGATCAGACCATTATGTACCGGTTCTGATTAGACAATAGGCTAGTGAGCGCTCAATAGCATATGTCATGAACAAACTCGATAAAGAATAAGCTTGCAAAAACTAGGCTACCTTAGCATCATTAGTCAAAATGGTAAATACATAGGCACGAGAGATTAGATTTAAAGAAGGTAGAATGATTCTAAGTCATACAGTCGTCCTATAGTCTTCTTGTCCAAGTCCTTGGTTGGCTAGACGGGTTAGGTCCTCTAGATTCTAGGATCTAAATAAGCTTGCTAATATAGGTCACTAGGTCAAAGGGGTTGCTAGTTCATAAGGTATTCTACCCAACTTAAAGAATTAAACTAATGGCATTTTGGGACAACTAACTAGTAGGGTCAATCTCTAGCAAGTACGAAGGGAAGATAAGAATAGGGGTGGAAGGAAGCAAGCAAGATGCAATTGATGAGTCAAACGGTAGATAAAATCAAGGAAAGAGGTCAAGTATGTGGATGAGATCCTAGACTTCTAATCCTATACGCCGGCTTGCTTGGTACGGTAAAGTAACAAAACAATTTATCTTGACCTGCATGGGCCACCACAAAAACATGTAACGCCCCAGTCCCAAAATACGTAGGACTAAGTACGTAGACATGCCAGCTGTATTCATACGAAGTACGTAGGCCTCGTATAAATACATAAGCTGTATAATGTAGTAATCCAAGACAAACTAAATCTCATCCACAAAATAAAAGAATAAAAGATAGCATATAATGAATTGTCTTAGTACAATATGTTGGGTAGAGACACATCCACTACCAACCAAATAAAAACGAAGAAGTACATGATATATAAAAGGCTAAGTGGAAGTAGCAAGGAGGAACCAAGTCACGTCATCTTCGAATAAATGGAGAAGACCACGATCCTGGCTAAGATACCTACGAAAGACATGAACACACACCTGGGAAATAACTAGGTCCTCAGACGGACGTAGCAAGATACAGGAAGAACAAGCTAATATGAACTGTCAGAATAATAAAATAATATATAAAAGACTATCCTAGACACAAATATGCAAATGAGATTCTAACCGCCTAATGTGCAATTTAGAGGACAACTTTCATGCGCATGGGTGGGATTTTAGGCTATGTGTACGTAACTGGCATCCAGTCATCTGTATCCGTCCGTAACGTCCAAAACGTCAGAGGGCATCTGCAAATATATCGCCACAGTTCCATCCGGAGACTGTGGTTTACCTGTTTGGATTCCCATACGCACTAGCGACTGTCCTTCCCCAATATTTCCTACACTGTTCAAGTTATGTCCATGGCTCGTCCAGTTTTGTAACTGCTTGAGTCTCTAAAACCCTAGTCATAGCAGTTACGATCATCTATCCGTCACACGACTTTAGAGATAGCTAGTCAATAAGTCGTGCCCCTAGCAACATGTCTCCAACCGTGTAGTGCGAGTGTCACAGCCAAAGAAGATATAAGGATATCCCCTAACAAGAAGGTAGTCCGCTAAAACTAAGTGAACATGCATATAGTAAAGTAAAACGACTAATAGAGTCGCTTGCACCCAAGTATGGCTTGGACGCGCAATTTATAACAAAGAAAACTAACAATATGAAACAAAATAAATAATACAAAAAAATAAATAATATGACAGTTAATTAGTAAGGTATACTTGCCTGTTGCGATGCTGCTGAGCTGCCTGGTGTGGTACAATAAAGGTGGCACAAGATCAACTTCGGTGTTACAACTATGCAAGGGAGCCTCTGTTGACGACATGGAGTATTCCATCGGGTCCAGAACGGTCAACTTAGTTAGGTTTGACATAATGAAGTACAGAATTGGAGATCAATTGAAAATGTCGGGATTAGTCATAGGATGGAAGAAAATCGAAGAAGTTGATTAAACAATATATACATGATTTTTAGGAAATCATTATAATACTAAAATATTGTTAGTCAAAATATGCTCTTTAAATAAATGCTCGAAAAGTCAAAAATTATTTTAGGCAAAAACTCTAAGGTTGTTAACGTAGGTTTTTAGATAAGAACTATATTTTGTTAGTAAAATACCTTGGATAGTTAATTGAACATACATTTTTATTAGTACGCTATATGTCTAGAAAATAAATCAAAGAATAATAAAAAATTATTTTTAGACTAGATTTTAAGTTCGTAAAAATATACGAATGTCTGTAAAAGCTAACTTTTCATTTGTCAAAATATTTATTATCTTTCTACTTAAAATAAAGAGAACAATATAATAAAATACATGAATAAATAATTGGTAGTAAAATACTAATATTAGTAATAATAATAATAATAATAATACTAATAATAATAATAATAAATAATAAATAATTTATAATAATTTATAAGAATAATAATAATAATAACAGTAAGAAAATTATGGTATAGATATACATGTATATACTCCAATATATTTATATATACACATTTTAATTATAAACTGATATACAATTAATAATAATAATAATAATAATAATAGTAATATTAATGATAATGATATGTAAACTAATGTTAATAATAATAATAATAATAATAATAATAGTAATGCAGACTAAACAAAGTAACCTAACAAAATATATAATAAAAAAAATAACCAACGTGATGTTCTCTTTTATAGTGCTGTTCTCTTCTATAGTGAACAGTGAGAAATCAAAATAGGAAAAGAGGGGAAGCGTGAGGAAGAGCAGAGGAGCGGAGAGGGAAATCGAGGTCGGCGGGCGGAGAAGAGATCGGGAAGGGGAGTTCGGGTCGGCGGAGCTCCGGCCGGCGGCGCGCTGGACGGGCGGCGCTCCCCGTGGGGCGGCGACTGCGGATCCGAGGCGCGGGGGAGCACAGCGGCGAGGAGGGAGGCGCTCCGGCTCGTCGATCGGCGCACGGAGGGAGGAGATGGGCTCGGGCATGGCGGCGGCGTGGCACACGCCGGCGATGGCGGATGAAGTGGGGGTCAAGGTCGGGGTGCTGGTCGGGGAAGACGCCCGCAGTGGCGGGGTCGGGATCCGGCGCAAGGGGCGGACGTTCCGACGAGATGGTGGAGAGAGCGGCGGGGGGTCGGTGTCAGGACACGGCGGTGGGTCCGTCGCGATGGGGGCTCGGCAGCGTACCGACGCGGGCGTTCTTTGGGCAACCCATGGAGGGGCGGCGCACGCGCCAACGGTGATGGTCGGTCTTGGCCACGGCGGCGAGGAGGTTAGGTTAGAAATTTTTCTCTTTTTTTGTTACTTGGGCGTGGTGGTGGCGATGGTGTTTTGATTTGGGTTTTGGTGATGACTAGGGTTTCTTGGGTGCTGGTGGTGGCGCCACGGCGAGGTCGGCCGGGGTGGTGGTCGTGGTAGTCGAGTGGAGGCGTTAGGGGGCCTGGCCATGCATCAATGGTGGTGGCCGAGAGTTTTCTGGAGGGGGTACGGTAGGTGGTTTGAGGAAATCGGGGTCGGGGAGGAGACGGCGAAGTTGATGGGTGTGGTCGGGGAGGAGATGGCGAAGGTGATGGTTCTGTGTGGTGAAGTCGGAGTCCGTGGTGGTTGTGATGATAGTGGTGGTGATGTTGTGGGCGATGGTGGTGGTGTCGTGGGTGGTCGGGTTTGTCGAGTTGGCTACGGCGAAGTGGTGGTGACGGGGTGGTTGTGGGCAGAAGGGAAGGGTCTGTTGGTGGTGGTCGTGATTGGGTTTGGACGAGGCCGGGGTGACGGGGCCGACGGGTCGGGGGTAGCGGTTAGGATTTGGATTGTATGGCTATGTCGGGGTTGTCCGACACGAGAGAAAATGTAAATGTAAAAAATTGGAATAAAAATTTGGACGGGGAGGGGGAACATGGACACGATGCACTCACATGGGTGGTGGAAATATTTGTGGAGCAATTATGGCTTGTGGAGAAATAATGGAGGAGTACCTGCCTATTTATAGGATATGGGAATTCCCATTAAGATAGGATTAGAATTTATTTAAAACCCAAAGTAGATAATTCATGTATTAATTTAAAATCAATCAAATCCAATCCAAATCCAAATCCAATTAAATCTAATTTAATTTCCTTAGTTTAAATCAAATCAATAAATCAAATTTTAATTATTTAACTATTTAAATAAATACATAAATTCAAATCAAGATTTAAATTGCCACAATATCTTCCAAATATATTTTTCAAAATACCAATAATAATAATTTCAAAAATAATAAATATTTTTAAATATCTTTTGAATAATAAAATATTAATATTAATAAATCTCAAAAATTACATTTTTATTTAAAATAGACTAATAAATAATTTCAAAATATATGTATGCACGAATAATGCATACATGATTATGTTTTTCCTAGTATACAATAAAAATATTAATTATTCTTAATAATTGTATAAATAAAGGCTTTTAGTAAATAAAATAACCACTTGGTAATGATAGTAAAATAATTATTGCATATATTATTTTGAAACTATAAAATAATAAAATAAAATATTTTTCTAAAGTATGTACGCTCGCACATATTCGCACTCGTCGAGCAAAATAAAATTTTGTGCGCGACGTAAAATACGACTACGCGACGTACAATACAAAATTTCAAATCTGTATAAATATAAAAAAAATATCGTAGAAATTTAGGGGTTTTACAATGTCACGACCCGCACACGCTTTTCGGATACGAGACGTGTCCAAGCCAGCCTACGCCGCAGAGTCGGCGGTAGAACGCTGTCAAGCCCGCAAGAAATAGATGCTCAAAATACAACACTTGCTGCTCATTCACATTTCTAATTTATTACAACAGTTACAACAGTTATATTTAAAGAAATTACAAAGTTTTACAATTAAAAAAAATGATACAATTGCTTTCTATCTCTAGGTTGGCCTCAGCATACCCAAATCTTCCCAGTGCTAAGAATGATCGCGGCTAAACCTGAAAAATATTGGTTATCCAGTCAGGATTGGAACAAGTACACAAACCGACGGCAATGCAAAACACAATAGAATTAACAAGACATGAAAATAGCATATGGAATATGAAAGCTAGTAAGAAAACTGATGACATAGCACGATAGAGAAATAAACAAGGAAAAACTAATAAAAGACATCTATCTAGGTGGTGTGAAATATCCGTTTCGACATGTGGACGGCTAGGGGTAAATCAGGCACACTGCACGTGTCATGCGCAGCGGCTAGCATTCACGAGAGACACTGGAATAGTTCTGGGTAGTCCACATGTATACTAAGATATTTCTCCTTCCGACAACTCCGTGTGACGAGCGTGTCAACAAGCAGCAAGATATATGTATAGACATGAAATGAAAAGACTACTATGAATCGGAAAACAATCAGAAAGTGCACTTGCCTGAGGTCCTTAGCTGGAGAAACCAATAAATATATACCACTCAATGAGCCACAATCAGTCAACACATGTAGAAGTCTCCGGCTGCTGAAATAAACAGTATCAACGTTCTCAGAATAGTCAAATTAGCTAGGATTACCTGTCCTTAAGTCCAATTCTGGACACAGAGGCAAAACGGTAATTTCGAGCAAAACGATGTCCGCCGTTGGACCCGCTTTGCACCGAAAAGCGTGCCAGAGTCAACGGTCTCTAAAGTCGTCAAACTATATGTCTACAGATCCGGTTTTCCGATACGAACCCAATCGTATGTCCAGAGTTGGATTCCGGCGGGCCGTGCACAAAATCGTCCGTTGAGTGGAACCGTGGGGTCCGTAAAACGACGTCGGATTTAACTGTCTCAGAATTGGACCAAACTTGACATACAGGACCAGAAAAATGATACGGTCCTGCTGGCACAAGTTTTGTCTCGATCTGACGAGCATGCACAAAGTTATGACTAAATTTGCATTAGACGGATACGGGGCGATTTCGACGGATACGCGTCGAATTCGTCGCGCACACGCGACCAATTTGAATTCCGTCAAAGCCCACACGACCACGAAGCCGTTACGCAGCTTTCGATGCGTTCGGTTCGTGACCACGTCGCCCGGAATGGCAGGACGCACGTCGTGTGGAACAATTTCAATGTTTTTAAAACAGGTTTTTGGGAAACTTTGGGATTCGATAACTCTCTGTAAACTAAATGAAAAATTTATCTATCAGAAGGGTTTTGATCCCCTATATGTTGTCAATAATTGTGTTTAAGTGGAATATCTAAACGTTCACTGGATCGATCGGAATCGATCCTTGAACACGGGTGATCGGACTGCTCTGTGAACTGTTTCAAGAGCAGTTTTTCGGCAAGGTTCGCGGCGATTTTCTGGACGACCTAAATCGTCTAAGTAAAAACTAAAAGAAGAGATCGGGAGGCGTATATGTTGTCGTCATACCTGAAGAATCGGTTCGGAGATTCGTCGCCCGTGTGCGAAGATTTCTCGCGACGAAGTGGTACCTCCGTGCTACTGCTGCTGTTTCGATTTCATGCGCTCTGTCGCGCGGATGCCCGCGCCTGGCCGGCCGGCCGTCCCGCGGCGGAGCGTCGGTGGCGCGCGCACGGGGCACGCGCGGGGAGGGCTTCGCCTGGTCGGCATTCGCTGGGTTGCATTAGGGTTTCGAGGAGTTTTTCTCGATAGTCTGTTTATATATACATCTCTGTGTATATGAACCCTGCGCTCGGGCTTGGTTTCTTGCTGGTTTGGGAGAGGGTTCCATCCCGGTGGGCTGGGCTCATGGGGCGCCTAGGCCTGGGGAGCATTGGGCTCGGTCTGGTGCAGCTTAGCAGCTGTGGAGGTGTTTGTGGGCTCTGTTTGGGGAAAACTGGGTTCGGTTTTGGTTCTAATGTTGTGGCCGGGATGGGTGTGGGGTCAACATATGGCAGTGACACAATGAGAAATAAAATTATTCTAACATCTTCTACAGCTTGTATACCTCAAAGCTTTCCACTGCATATATAAGTTAATACCATATTTACTCCTTTGTTCTACAGTTATGTCTGAGGACATGGTGAAAGACGGCTATGTCAACGTCGATATCTCTTCAGTTGTGATAGAGATCATGATAAGGAAGTGTGCTCATATTCCACAGCTAGAATGTATCCTTTGTATATAATCATGACCAATAAATTTATATAATTTACTAAAAATCAAAATGTGATTTTGCAATAATTTATGAACATTATTGCTGTAATATAAGTCTTCCATCAATTTATTTCCATCTATAATATATTTATTTATATATAAAAATCATTTGCTCACCCTATTTATAGTATTTATAAATACATATGTCCTATGCCTACATGCCATATATTAATCTTAGCTACAACATATAATTTATATATGCATACACATATCCACATATATAATATCTATTTATATATACATACACACATATATTATATATTATATATATATACTCATTTATATATGTATATTTCTATTTACATAATCCTTCACCCATATTATATATATATTTATATATACATCTATATCTTTTGATAAAGAATAAATGATGATAACTAATAATAATAAATAATTTATATTTAATAACCACAATAATAATAAAGATAATATTATATAACCTCAATAAATATTAATAATAGTGGTAACAAAATTCAATAAGCCAATAGATAATATTTTATAAAATCTAAGAAAACCATTTAAATAAAATAAGTAATAATAAAATATTTTAAAATTTTCGGGAAGGGGAGCTACAAATCTATCCACCTTAAAATAATTTCGTCCTCAAAATTCCAACTCATACCATGCCAAAAATTCAATAAGTAAAAGAATAAATCCACTATTACCACAATCTTCTCAAATTTTAATTCCTCAAAATAGTTTGTATTCTTCTCCTAGCCATATAGCCTCCATGACTTCTACCCACCTTTGGTCACACTACTCCTCACTCTAAAATCTTAAATCCTCTAACCGGTTGCTAATAATCCTACCAACAGATATCTAGGCATCTGGTTTCTAAAATCCTCTCGTATCTATCAGGCAACCCAAAATTTAACAAGCAACACATTTTCACAAGTACCTAAGAGATATTGATAAATTCTAATAAGCATGACTACTTGTCACTCTGAAATAGGAAGGACAAGCAGATAAGAAAAATTGAGAGCAGTTATGAAATTTCAAGAACTGTAGAGAGTATCCTATGATCCAAATAGGAAGAGTTCATGAACCGTTGACTTATTTGCTAGGTTGGGCTACTCTAGTCTAGTCATTGGCTAAATCTGTCACGACCCGCTTCCAATTTTGGGATACGAGTACGTGGCCAAGTCCAGCCTACGCCGCAGCATCGGCGGTAGTACGCTGTCTATGATAACAATGGTCCACAACAAGTACAACACGCATATATATATATATTATCCACAACTAAGCCAGTAATAATTACCAAAATATTTAATAGTCTTAATATTATAAATATGAAAGAATCCACTACAACTCAGAAAGTCTCGGGAACAAACCCGGATAATAGAAAATAAAATAGACAACTAACTCCATAACTATAACTACTAACTAATGCGAATCCATAAGGAAGAAAATATGCTAATTCGCATCAGTGCTGGAACCGGGTACGCCAGTGACATCAGTGTCTCCAACATACTCACCGTAAACCTCTGGACAGATCGCGTCATCTACAACTGAAAAATGGTTATCCAGTCAGGATTGGAACAAGTACAAGTCTAAACCAACATGATACAAGTACAATATAAAGTAATAAAACACTAAACATGGAAAGTAAGAATCAATGGAAATAATGAACAATATGAACAAGAAATCATGAGATGGAAGAAACTGATAAGAAAAGTAACAAGCATGAAAAGTAAAGAGACTCATGTAACCACTCGTAGTGCACGTGTCGTGAGAAGTACAACGTTTCTACACATGGACGGCTTGGGCGAACGATGAGGTTATAAGGCCCGCCCCCGTAAACGGGAGAGTTGCCAACGATACCATCTGGGCTTTGTCCACGTGCCTAGTAATTGTACCCCTCCAATATCCATACCTCACAATCACGAAAACACGATCATGATAACGATCAAGATAACAATGAGAAAACATGATCAATAGTCAAACACTCAACTCTCGTGTGTGTAACAGTCAAGACACAGAAGATAGCATGTATAAGTGAAATACGACAATATAAAGTAAATGCACATGAAGGTGTCAACAAGTACTTGCCTGAACTCTTGGACGGATTGATTTCACAAGTTGAAGACAATATGAACTCCGGCCTAGAAGCTTATCAAATCAAGCCATCATCCCACGAACCCCGTCGCACAAACAACCACAAGTTAGATATATAATTCCCACTCTAAAAATCCTAGAAAGTGGCTAATGGGTTAAATCAATTAATACTATTCTAATTGTGGAATAAATCATCTAAAATCCTATTTTAACCTATTTAATTCTGAAATAACAATCTATACACAAAAATTTGGCCAAGGAAATACACGGTTCCAAATTCGGGGACCCGTGGCACGCAAACCGAGACATACTGTTGACTAACTAGTCAAATATTATGAATTCAAAGTTTGAGTGTGCAACATGGTAGATTTCAGCGCCATGAGTGCACTGGAATCGACCGTGCCGCAAATCACGCTTTGGTCAAAAGTTATCGCCATTATGGCTAACCATGACCAAATCGATGAACCGTTGACCAAATCTGACTTCTATAAACAAAATAAAATACTAGATGAAACTCTGAATTTCTGGAAAAATTATATGTTGTAGAGCTCAGTGTCAGCTTTCCAAAACTTCAAACGGATCGCAAAACGGAGTTCGGAATTGCTCAGAATCTCGAAAACCGTGCGACGTGTTGATTCTTGGACAACCGACACTCAATTAATTATCCAGAAATTCGAGATCAAAATACCAGAAATAAATTATATAATCAGAAACCTAACCTCAATACGCTTCCAATAAAAAAAACGGCGCACAAAAAGGATGTCTAGATCAACGGCAATCCCCCCGCGAAGTCGAAGAACTCCAATCGAACTCTCCACAAAAAGCTGCTGAATAAATAGGGTTTTAGAATAACCTAATACACTATTAATATATATATATAGTGGTGAGAGGAGTCGGTGGCTGCGGCTTAAACGGCTGGGCGGGACACGTGTCGCCATCACGTGCCTCCCGCCCAGATCCTGTGGTTGGGAAGTAGCCGGCTTGGGCTCGGCTAATCCGAGTCTGACTCGGATTATAAGAGTGGCTCGGAGACCGAGCGCACCCGCCCCCCTTTCACTGCCATGTGGGGCCCGCGCCCTCCCGCTGGAGCGGCTGACGGGTGGGCCCCGCCGGCGGCTGACTGTATAATTAATTTTTAGTAAATAGGTTTTTAATAACAGAAAAATAAATAAAAATCAGGAAAAATCCTAAAAATTCCAAATAAATTCCAGAAAATTCCTAAAATTCATAGAAAAATCTAGAAAATAATATAGGGGTTCTAGAGCCCAAATAAATTACTTGGCCTCAAAAATACCCTCGGGTGCTCTCACAGAAAATCCTAGAAGCATAAGAAAATAATTAAATAATATATAAAAATTATCTAAAAATCTCCAATAAATCCTGAAAATTCTAAAATGGTAAAATAATATTCTAGGGACTATCTAGAGGCCCCAGAGGCTATATACAACCTAATATCCTTATATCTAACTTATAGACTTAGGTCAAAAATCTTACGATCCCACATCAACGTCCTAGCTAATAATTGATTTTAACTAAAATAAAAATAAAAAAAAATCTCCAAAATTGAAAATAAATTCTAGGAACCCAAATGCTACAAAATCTAAGAATCATTCATTCTTTAGGAGAGCTTGTAATCCACGCAGTACAGAAGTTCCATTCTCGAAGTTCTAAACAAGGTTCCAAAATAGAACAAAATTTGAGAAATCAAGGTTGTGGTCTTAATGGGTTCTCTATTTGGACATCGGTTGTTGATTGGATGAACATTAGGTTTCAATCTATATGGATTGGACAAGATCCTAATGATAAAACTCTTTCTACTAGCTTAGGGTAATCTAGAATAGAATTCCTTCCAAGTGGTTGCGTTAGTTGCTAATCAGGTTGGTTAGCTAGGTCCATAAACCTAAATTGTGCCTTCGGTAACTTTTGTGTTTAAGTAGCACATGAGGCCTCAATTGGATGGCACACCAGTGGCATGTGCGTAATGGGCTTCGAGTAGGTCACAACCATATATTGGGTCGAATGAATCGAGTCAAGGTCGAGTCTCTAATCGTAGTCGAGAAGTTTACCGGTACTATGGTAAGGGTTATAACTAGTCCTTTTTACCTGAAAGTTGTACCACAAAAATAGAGTACAAGGGGACGGGTTTGAGTGGGACATGATATACCTAGATGAAGGTGGACTCGTCTAGATCTTGCATATAAAGTTTGTTGGAAGATAACAGTCGATCTCGTGCTCCGAATATTAATGACACGGTCGGGGAACAAAATAATTTAAATGGAAAGTGGGAGTCTATGGGCACTAACTATCATTCTAATGGGAAAAATTTATTCTAATCAATCGGTCATCCTCATACATCCTAAAATTTTAGAAGCTTACATTCTACCCACCTTAGAGGCTAGGATATGGTGGCAAGGTTTCTGTCACAGGGCTGGCCGATGGTAGCTATACTTGCGTATACAATTATCATAGCCATGGGAATACTCTATATCTATCTATCAATTGCGAGCTTTCGTCTTTCCAATCAGTGAAGACGAAAACAATAAAGAGTTCAAGTGAGATGTCACTGAACACAATTACATGATTCAAGGGTAAACGTTTAATTTCAAAAGGAATTATCAAAGCAGTCGCGGATGAGATCCTAGGGGCATCTACATCTCAATCCACGTAGGGTAATTAGAAGAAAGCGAACCAAATGTATCATGGTTGATCAGACCGTAATACAATAATTCTGATTAGACAATATGTTAGCGGGCATCCCCAAAAAACAAATGTCTCATCAAGCTCGACAAAAGAGTAAGCTTGCAAAACTAGGCTGTAATAGCGGCATTGGTCAAGAGAGTCAAAATATAAATACGCGAGATTTTTGGAAAGGAGGTACAAGTAGTTCGAGTTTTGTGAGAATCAAAATCTAACTCGAAATTTATTCACAAATAATAGAATCAGAAATTATAAACTAACTCCTTACAGCAAAAGAGCATTTTAAAATAGGCAATTCTAACTTATGATATAAGATTTATATCTAATAAAGCAAAAGAAATTTAAACAGTTTATCAAAATCAAAATTAACGACTTAATTCTAGGCAAGTCTAGCATACCAAGCGAATAGTATATCCACATGGGGTCATATCGTCATATCAAAGTAAGAGTGTACCTATAGGGTTCTAGCAAGCAATCAAAAAAATTTAAATTGTATGGCCTATCTAACATCCTTAACTATCCAACGGTCAATTTGAACAAGGGACTCCTAGTCCTAGTCATTATCTTAAATCATTTTAATCCTAGATTGTGAATGAGCAATTTCTAGTCGCAGGCTCACAATAGTACGACTAATGTACCATCACGAGTTCGCATGATTTGCGAAAACTGACCTGCATGGGCCACCACAAAAACTTGTCACGACCCGCACCCGCTTTTCGGATACGAGACGTGTCCAAGCCAGCCTACGCCGCAGAGTCGGCGGTAGAACGCTGTCAAGCCCGCAAGAAATAGATGCTCAAAATACAACACTTGCTGCTCATTCACATTTTTAATTTATTACAATAGTTACAACAGTTATATTTAAAGGAATTACAAAGTTTTACAATTAAAGAAAATGATACAATTGCTTTCTATCTCTAGGTTGGCCTCAGCATACCCAAATCTTTCCAGTGCTAAGAATGATCGCGGCTAAACCTGAAAAATGTTGGTTATCCAGTCAGGATTGGAACAAGTACACAAACCGACGGTAATGCAAAACACAATAGAATTAACAAGACATGAAAATAGCATATGGAATATGAAAGCTAGTAAGAAAACTGATGACATAGCACGATAGAGAAATAAACAAGAAAAAACTAATAAAAGACATCTATCTAGGTGGTGTGAAATATCCGTTTCGACATGTGGATGGCTAGGGGTAAATCAGGCACACTGCACGTGTCATGCGCAGCGGCTAGCATTCACGAGAGACACTGGGATAGTTCTGGGTAGTCCACATGTATACTAAGATATTTCCCCTCCCGACAACTCCGTGTGACGAGCGTGTCAACAAGCAGCAAGATATATGTATAGACATGAAATGAAAAGACTACTATGAATCGGAAAACAATCAGAAAGTGCACTTGCCTGAGGTCCTTAGCTGGAGAAACCAATAAATATATACCACTCAATGAGCCACAATCAGTCAACACATGTAGAAGTCTCCGGATGCTGAAATAAACAGTATCAACGTTCTCAGAATAGTCAAATTAGCTAGGATTGCCTGTCCTTAAGTCCAATTCTGGACACAGGGGCAAAACGGTAATTTCGGGCAAAACGATGTCCGCCGTTGGACCCGCTTTGCACCGAAAAGCGTGCCAGAGTCAACGGTCTCTAAAGTCGTCAAACTATATGTCTACAGATCCGGTTTTCCGATACAAACCCAACCGTATGTCCAGAGTTGGATTCCGGCGGATCGTGCACAAAATCGTCCGTTGAGTGGAACCGTGGGGCCCGCAAAACGACGTCGGATTCAACTGTCTCAGAATTGGACCAAACTTGGCATGCAGGACCAGAAAAATGATACGGTCCTGCTGGCGTAAGTTTCGTCTCGATCTGACGAGCGTGCACAAAGTTATGACTGAATTTGCATTGGACGGATACGGGACGATTTCGACGGATACGCGTCGAATTCGTCGCGCACACGCGACCAATTTGAATTCCGTCAAAGCCCACACGACCACGAAGCCGTTACGCAGCTTTTGATGCGTTCGGTTCGTGACCACGTCGCCCGGAATGGCAGGACGCACGTCGTGTGGAACAATTTCAATGTTTTTAAAATAGGTTTTTGGGAAACTTTGGGATTCGATAACTCTCTGTAAACTAAATGAAAAATTTATCTATCAGAAGGGTTTTGATCCCCTATATGTTGTCAATAATTGTGTTTAAGTGGAATATCTAAACGTTCACTGGATCGATCGAAATCGATCCTTGAACACAGGTGATCGGACTGCTCTGTGAACTGTTTCAAGAGCAGTTTTTCGGCAAGGTTCGCGGCGATTTTCTGGACGACCTAAATCGTCTAAGTAAAAACTAAAAGAAGAGATCGGGAGGCGTATATGTTGTCGTCATACCTGAAGAATCGGTTCAGAGATTCGTCGCCCGTGCGCGAAGATTTCTCGCGACGAAGTGGTACCTCCGTGCTACTGCTGCTGTTTCGATTTCACGCGCTCTGTCGCGCGGATGCCCGTGCCTGGCCGGCCGGCCGTCCCGCGGCGGAGCGTCGGCGGCGCGCGCACGGGGCACGCGCGGGGAGGGCTTCGCCTGGTCGGCATTCGCTGGGTTGCATTAGGGTTTCGAGGAGTTTTTCTCGATAGTCTGTTTATATATACATCTCTGTATATATGAACCCTGCGCTCGGGCTTGGTTTCTTGCTGGTTTGGGAGAGGGTTCCATCCCGGTGGGCTGGGCTCATGGGGCGCCTAGGCCTGGGGAGCATTGGGCTCGGTCTGGTGCAGCTTAGCAGTGGGGGTGTTTGTGGGCTCTGTTTGGGGAAAACTGGGTTCGGTTTTGGTTCTAATGTTGTGGCCGGGATGGGTGTGGGGTCAACATATGGCAGTGACACAATGAGAAATAAAATTATTCTAACATCTTCTACAGCTTGTATACCTCAAAGCTTTCCACTGCATATATAAGTTAATACCATATTTACTCCTTTGTTCTACAGTTATGTCTGAGGACATGGTGAAAGACGGCTATGTCAACGTCGATATCTCTTCAGTTGTGATAGAGATCATGAGAAGGAAGTGTGCTCATATTCCACAGCTAGAATGTATCCTTTGTATAATCATGACCAATAAATTTATATAATTTACTAAAAATCAAAATGTGATTTTGCAATAATTTATGAACATATTGCTGTAATATAAGTCTTCCATCAATTTATTTCCATCTATAATATATTTATTTATATATAAAAATCATTTGCTCACCCTATTTATAGTATTTATAAATACATATGTCCTTTGCCTACATGCCATATATTAATCTTAGCTACAACATATAATTATATATGCATACACATATCCACATATATAATATCTATTTATATATACATACACACATATATTATATATATATATATACTCATTTATATATGTAATTTCTATTTACATAATCCTTCACCCATATATAATATATTATATATACATCTATATCTTTTGAAAAGAATAAATGATGATAACTAATAATAATAAATAATTTATATTTAATAACCACAATAATAATAAAGATAATATTATATAACCTCAATAAAATATTAATAATAGTGGTAACAAATTCAATAAGCCAATAGATAATATTTTATAAAATCTAAGAAAACCATTTAAATAAAATGAGTAATAATAAAATATTTAAAATTTTCGGGAAGGGGAGCTACAAATCTACCCACCTTAATATAATTTCGTCCTCGAAATTCCAACTCATACCATGCCAAAAATTCAATAAGTAAAAGAATAAATCCACTATTACCACAATCTTCTCAAATTTTAATTCCTCAAAATAGTTTGTATTCTTCTCCTAGCCATATAGCCTCCATGACTTCTACCCACCTTTGGTCACACTACTCCTCACTCTAAAATCTTAAATCCTCTAACCGGTTGCTAATAATCCTACCAACAGATATCTAGGCATCTGGTTTCTAAAATCCTCTCGTATCTATCAGGCAACCCAAAATTTAACAAGCAACACATTTTCACAAGTACCTAAGAGATATTGATAATTCTAATAAGCATGACTACTTGTCACTCTGAAATAGGAAGGACAAGCAGATAAGAAAAATTGAGAGCAGTTATGAAATTTCAAAATGTAGAGAGTATCCTATGATCCAAATAGGAAGAGTTCATGAATCGTTGACTTATTTGCTAGGTTGGGCTACTCTAGTCTAGTCATTGGCTAAATCTAAGAATCATTCGTTCTTTAGGAGAGCTTGTAATCCGCGCAGTACAGAAGTTCCATTCTCGAAGTTCTAAACAAGATTCCAAAATAGAACGAAATTTGAGAAATCAAGGTTGTGGTCTTAATGGGTTCTCTATTTGGACATCGGTTTGATTGGATGAACATTAGGTTTCAATCTATATGGATTGGACAAGATCCTAATGATAAAACTCTTTCTACTAGCTTAGGGTAATCTAGAATAGAATTCCTTCCAAGTGGTTGCGTTAGTTGCTAATCAGGTTGGTTAGCTAGGTCCATAAACCTAAATTGTGCCTTCGGTAACTTTTGTGTTTAAGTAGCACATGAGGCTCAATTGGATGGCACACCAGTGGCATGTGCATAATAGGCTTCGAGTAGGTCACAACCATATATTGGGTCGAATGAATCGAGTCAAGGTCGAGTCTCTAATCGTAGTCGAGAAGTTTACCGGTACTATGGTAAGGGTTATAGCTAGTCCTTTTTACCTGAAGTCGTACCACAAAAATAGAGTACAAGGGAACGGGTTTGAGTGGGACATGATATACCTAGATGAAGGTGGACTCGTCTAGATCATGCATATAAAGTTTGTTGGAAGATAACAGTCGATCTCGTGCTCCGAATATTAATGACACGGTCGGGGAACAAAATAATTTAAATGGAAAGTGGGAGTCCATGGGCGCTAACTATCATTCTAATGGGAAAAATTTATTCTAATCAATCGGTCATCCTCATACATCCTAAAATTTTAGGAAGCTTACATTCTACCCACCTTAGAGGCTAGGATATGGTGGCAAGGTTTCTGTCACAGGGCTGGCCGATGGTAGCTATACTTGCGTATACAATTATCATAGCCATGGGAATACTCTATTCTATCTATCAATTGCGAGCTTTCGTCTTTCCAATCAGTGAAGACGAAAACAATAAAGAGTTCAAGTGAGATGCCACTGAACACAATTACATGATTCAAGGGTAAACGTTTAATTTCAAAAGGAATTATCAAAGCAGTCGCGGATGAGATCCTAGGGGCATCTACATCTCAATCCACGTAGGGTAATTAGAAGAAAGCGAACCAAATGTATCATGGTTGATCAGACCGTAATACAATAATTCTGATTAGACAATATGTTAGCGGGCGTCCCCAAAAAACAAATGTCTCATCAAGCTCGACAAAAGAGTAAGCTTGCAAAACTAGGCGTGTAATAGCGGTATTGGTCAAGAGAGTCAAAATATAAATACGCGAGATTTTTGGAAAGGAGGTACAAGTAGTTCGAGTTTTGTGAGAATCAAAATCTAACTCAAAATTTATTCACAAATAATAGAATCAGAAATTATAAACTAACTCCTTACAGCAAAGAGCATTTTAAAATAGGCAATTCTAACTTATGATATAAGATTAATATCTAATAAAGCAAAAGAAATTTAAACAGTTTATCAAAATCAAAATTAACGACTTAATTCTAGGCAAGTCTAGCATACCAAGCGAATAGTATATCCACATGGGGTCATATCGTCATATCAAAGTAAGAGTGTACCTATAGGGTTCTAGCAAGCAATCAAAAAATTTAAATTGTATGGCCTATCTAACATCCTTAACTACCCAACGGTCAATTTGAACAAGGGACTCCTAGTCCTAGTCATTATCTTAAATCATTTAATCCTAGTTTGTGAATGAGCAATTTCTAGTCGCAGGCTCGCAATAGTACGACTAATGTACCATCACGAGTTCGTATGATTTGCGAAAACTGACCTACATGGGCCACCACAAAAACTTATCACGACCCGCACCCGCTTTTCGGATACGAGACGTGTCCAAGCCAGCTTACGCCGTAGAGTCGGCGGTAGAACGCTGTCAAGCCCGCAAGAAATAGATGCTCAAAATACAACACTTGCTGCTCATTCACATTTCTAATTTATTACAACAGTTACAACAGTTATTTAAAGGAATTACAAAGTTTTACAATTAAAGAAAATAATACAATTGCTTTCTATCTCTAGGTTGGCCTCAGCATACCCAAATCTTCCCAGTGCTAAGAATGATCGCGGCTAAACCTGAAAAATGTTGGTTATCCAATCAGGATTGGAACAAGTACACAAACCGACGGCAATGCAAAAACAATAGAATTAACAAGACATGAAAATAGCATATGGAATATGAAAGCTAGTAAGAAAACTGATGACATAGCACGATAGAGAAATAAACAAGGAAAAACTAATAAAAGACATCTATCTAGGTGGTGTGAAATATCCGTTTCGACATGTGGACGGCTAGGGGTAAATCAGGCACACTGCACGTGTCATGTGCAGCGGCTAGCATTCACGAGAGACACTGGGATAGTTCTGGGTAGTCCACATGTATACTAAGATATTTCTTCTCCCGACAACTCCGTGTGACGAGCGTGTCAACAAGCAGCAAGATATATATATAGACATGAAATGAAAGACTATGAATCGGAAAACAATCAGAAAGTGCACTTGCCTGAGGTCCTTAGCTGGAGAAACCAATAAATATATCCACTCAATGAGCCACAATCAGTCAACACATGTAGAAGTCTCCGGATGCTGAAATAAACAGTATCAACGTTCTCAGAATAGTCAAATTAGCTAGGATTGCCTATCCTTAAGTCCAATTCTGGATACAGGGGTAAAATGGTAATTTTGGGCAAAACGATGTCCGCCGTTGGACCCGCTTTGCACCGAAAAGCGTGCCAGAGTCAACGGTCTCTAAAGTCGTCAAACTATATGTCTACAGATCCGGTTTTCCGATACGAACCCAACCGTATGTCCATAGTTGGATTCCGGCGGGCCGTGCACAAAATCGTCCGTTGAGTGGAACCGTGGGGCCCGCAAAACGACGTCGGATTCAACTGTCTCAGAATTGGACCAAACTTGGCATGCAGGACCAGAAAAACGATACAGTCCTGCTGGCGCAAGTTTCGTCTCGATCTGACAAGCGTCGTGTGGAATATCTATCAGAAGGGTTTTGATCCCCTATATATTGCCAATAATTGGGTTTAAGTGGAATATCTAAACGTTCACTGGATCGATCGAAATCGATCCTTGAACACGGGTGATCGGACTGCTCTGTGAACTGTTTCAAGAGCAGTTTTTCGGCAAGGTTCGCGGCAATTTTCTGGACGACCTAAATTGTCTAAGTAAAAACTAAAAGAAGAGATCGGGAGGCGTATATGTTGTCGTCATACCTGAAGAATCGGTTCGGAGATTCGTCGCCCGTGCGCGAAGATTTCTCGCGACGAAGTGGTACCTCCGTGCTACTGTTGCTGTTTTGATTTCACGCGCTCTGTCGCGCGGATGCCCGCGCCTGGCTGGCCGGCCGTCCCGCGGCGGAGCGTCGGCGGCGGCGCGCGGGGCACGCGGGGGAGGGCTTCGCCTGGTCGGCATTCGCTGGGTTGTATTAGGGTTTCGAGGAGTTTTTCTCGATAGTCTGTTTATATAACATCTCTGTATATATGAACCCTGCGCTCGGGCTTGGTTTCTTGCTGGTTTGGGAGAGGGTTCCATCCCGGTGGGCTGGGCTCATGGGGCGCCTAGGCCTGGGGAGCATTGGGCTCGGTCTGGTGCAGCTTAGCAGCTGTGGGGGTGTTTGTGGGCTATGTTTGGGGAAAACTGGGTTCGGTTTTGGTTCTAATGTTGTGGGGGATGGGTGTGGGGTCAACATATGGCAGTGACACAATGAGAAATGAAATTATTCTAACATCTTCTACAGCTTGTATACCTCAAAGCTTTCCACTGCATATATAAGTTAATACCATATTTACTCCTTTGTTCTACAGTTATGTCTGAGGACATGAGAAAGACGGCTATGTCAACATCGATATCTCTTCAGTTGTGATAGAGATCATGAGAAGGAAGTGTGCTCATATTCCACAGCTAGAATGTATCCTTTGTATATAATCATGACCAATAAATTTATATAATTTACTAAAAATCAAAATGTGATTTTGCAATAATTTATGAACATTATTGCTGTAATATAAGTCTTCCATCAATTTATTTCCATCTAAATATTTATTATATATAAAAATCATTTGCTCACCCTATAGTATTTATAAATACATAGTCCTATGCCTACATGCCATATATTAATCTTAGCTACAACATATAATTTATATGCATACATATCCACTATATAATATCTATTTATATATACATACACATATATTATATATTATATATATATACTCATTTATATAGTATATTTCTATTTACATAATCCTTCACCCATATTATATATATTTATATATACACCTATATCTTTGATAAAGAATAAATGATGATAACTAATAATAATAAATAATTTATATTTAATAACCACAATAATAATAAAGATATTATATAACCTCAAAATATTAATATAGTGGTAACAAAATTCAATAAGCCAATAGATAATATTTATAAAATCTAAGAAAACCATTTAAAAAAATGAGTAATAATAAAATATTTTAAAATTTTCGGGAAGGGGAGCTACATACAAAATCGACTCAAAGTCGATGAAAATCTGTTCCAAAACAGAGTGTATAGCAGTCTCTCGACCCAACTTGGCACGCATTTTCTGAACCGAAAATTAGGGAATTTAGGAATCTATTTAATGGAAGTCCTAGACAACCTATAGGACTCTGCAACCCAAGTTGTGGAAGCCGATTTGATTGACTGAACGTCGAGAAATCGGCGTCTCAAATTGACCAAAAACCTGTTTTCAAACTTAGAAAACTCGCCGATACAACGTGCGTCCCGCCAATCCGGGCGACGTGGTTGCGAACCGAAAGCATCGAAAGGTGCGTAACGGCTTCGTGGACGTGTGGGCTTTGACGGAATTCAAATTGGTCGCGTGTGCGCGACGAATTTGATGCGTATCCGTCGAAATTTACCGTATCGACCTCTGTGCAAATTTCTCAATTACTTTGTGCACGTTCGTCAATCAAGACAAAACTTGCGCCAACAGGACCGTATCATTTTTCTGGTCCTGTATGCCAAGTTTGGTCCAATTCTGAGACAGTTGATCGGATCGCCGTTTTACAGGCCCCACGATCTGATTCAACGGGTGATTTTGTGCACGGTCCATCGAAATCCAACTTTGGACATACGGTTGGGTTTGTTTTATCAAAACGAATTCGTAGACATGTAGTTTGATGACTTTAGATACCATTGACTCTGGCACGTCTTTCGGTGCAAAGCTGGTCCAACGACGGACATCGTTTTGACCAAAATTACCGTTTTGCCCTTGTGTCCAGAATTGGACTTAAGGACGTGCAATCCTAGCTATTTTGACTATTTTGAGAACATTGGTAATGTTTATTTCAGCTTTCGGGGACTATTGTGCGAGTTTTGACTATTATATTTATGGCACACGAGTGGTTTGGATTACCGGTTTCACCAGCAAAGGACCACAGACGAGTACAGTTTATTGTTTGTTTTCAGTATTAATCTTTACTATGCATCAGTGTTTAGGCGATAGATATGTGATTTTAGTTTTATGTGACTTTGTTCCTTGTTGTGTCGGAAAGGTGAAGTACCAACGATGTGTGATCTAACCTTAGACAGTGTAGACAGTGTAGACAGTGATTTATTATTGCAAAGTAGACAGTGTAGACAGTGATTACTTATTGCACTTATATCTTGTAGACCGTATAGACCCTGATTATTATTGCATTTATACTGTGTAGTCCGTGTAGACCGTGATTATTATTTTTGTAGACAGTGTTTCTTTATTGCAGTATTTCGTGTAGACCGTGTAACTGTAGACCGTGTAACTTTAGACCGTGTAGACCAGCCGTGTCGCATAATTGTCCCGAGACCGATCACATATCAAAGGTACTTCAGTCGGTCAGTTGGAGAGTATTTTATTGTATTTTATTTTCAGTTCTTATTATTCAGTTTTATTGTCTTTCTTCATTTTATTTTGTGAATCATATGTCTAAAGGAACCTCTGTACTATAGTCATTTTCATATATTGAAACTGCATTCAATAAATTGTATTCGTTCCATTCCTGACTGAAAACTAATATTTTTCAGGTTAGCCGTGGATTCACTTGGCTGGGAGTTACGGGTGTACTTGCAGACAAAGCCTAGAGACTAGCTAGATAGCTGAGTTGTAGTCATTCCAATATTTGTACAAGTTTATTTTTTCTGCTAATGTAAAACTTGATCATTGTAAATTAAATTAATTTTGTGAATGTGCATTATTTGTGATTTTGATCTTCATGGCCGTGACAGCGTTCTACCGCCGACACTGCGGCGTAGGCTGGCTTGGACACGTCTCGTATCCGTTTTAAAAAAAAAGGGATGTGGGTCGTGAAAAGTTTTTGTGGTGGCCCATGCAGGTCTGTTTTTGCAAATCATACGAACTCGTGATAGTACTTAAGTTGTCATACTATTGCGAGCCTGCGACTAGGGAATGCTCATTCACAAATTAGGATTAATTTAATTTAAGAGAATGACTAGGACTAGGAGTCCCTTATACAAATTTACGATGGGTAGTCTAGGTCATGTAATATAGATGAGGAATTATTAATTTTGATAGTTTGTCAGATCCCCGTAGGTACACTATTACCTCTTGATATGACGATATGATTCCATGTGGATAGACTATTCACTTGGTAAGACTACTTGATAGAATTAATGATTTAACCTTGATAAATTGTTCAAATCCTTCTCCTTGCCACTTTAGATATCATTCTCATATCTTAGTCCGAATGGCCTATTCAGTTCCTATTTTGCCTTAAGAATTATTATTTTGTATAATTTCGATTATGTTATCCATATACGGGCCTCGAGTTAGTTCGATTTAAGGTTTTCCTTCATGGTTTAAATACACATGAAATAGATATTAGAATGTTGTATTCCTTTTGTCTTCAGTTATTCCTCCCTGTTAAATCTTTATTTTAAAGGGTTGTGAACGATAGGACAATACTTACGTTTTGTTTCATAGCCACTTGTTTGAATCTCTAGAAGCTCTTGAATTTTTTTACAGATATAGTTAAAGAAATATTAGTTAGCTCGTAATGGCAGGACAGCAGCGCACTGTCGCCATTTACTTGAATTATGGAGACCATGGATTCACTGCAGCCAGCAGCGCACTGGCGAGACAAACCCCTAGAGTTAAAATTGTTTTAAGGAAATATAGGTTATAGAATATTACTAAAAACTATGGCTAGCGTCCTCTTTTGACAGTCACCCTTGTGTCAATATAAGGTAGAGTATCGGATAACATATCACATCTGAATCACGAAACCAAGGGTTTACCACAGCCAGAGTATACGGGTGGGGCATAATCCTCGGTGAAATAATTTCAGACGTGATTACAAGTTTATGATACTATGGAGGATAGGACAATGTCATGTATGTACCATAAGATCCAAAGCCAAAATTAGTGGAAGTTTATAAGTTGAGTAGCATGTCTCCCAACCTAGCATTCCGTGGTCCTTGTGACCTAGTGACGAGGTAATTGACTGACACTAATAGGTTTACCTGGAAGAGAGAATTTTGAGGTCCATAACCCATTAGTCGACCAAGACCTTGGATAAGAAGATAGTAGGAAGACTGTATAAGCAAGAACACGGGTAAGGTTTGATTCTCACAAAACTCGAACTACTTGTGCCTTCTTTCAAAAATCTCGCATACTTGTGTTTTCGGCTATTTTGACCAATGCTGCTATTACAGCCTAGTTTTGCAAGCTCACTCTGTTCTCGAGCTTGATTCAAGACATATTTAGTGGGGACGCCTATATATTGTCTAATCAGAATCGATGTATTACGGTCTGATCAACCGTAGTGCACTCGGTTCGCTCCCCTTCTGATTAACTTACGTGGATTGAGATGTAGATGCCTCTAGGATCTCATCCGCTACTACTTTGAAAATTCTCTTGAATTATACATTCGCCTTGAATCACGTAATTGTATTCAGTGATATCTCCCTTGAACTCTATTGTTTTTGTCTTTCACTGATTTGGAAAGACGGAAGCTCATAATTGGTAGAGAGATACATAGTATCCCTATGGCTATGATAGTTGTATACACAAGTGTAACTACCATCGACCAGCCATGTGACTAGAACCTTGCCTTGAGCTACTCAT
>JANAVB010020738.1:0-40685 GCA_029216955.1 Iris pallida
GATCTTCATGGATAATATTGATGAAAGGAGTAGGAGCAGTATAACCCAATCCGCATTTCGTCCTTCCATATTTCAGAGGAGGAATCCGGACAGGCATTTTTCTTCCTTTTCCATCATTGAGGCCAGTCCTGAAGTCATAGCCCATATTTTTGATGATGTCTCTAGATTGCTGACTATAACGACGTAGTTGTAATCTTCCAGTGTCATCATTTTTGTCATCATCTTCAAGATCAGAAGGATTTTGAGGCCCTTTGTAGAAGAATATTGGAATGTCTCCTGGCTTTCTGCTTGGAACTAGAAAGTATGAAGATTGTACAGGTTCTAGAGATACATCTGTATGAACAGTCTGTACAACTCCTATGGTTATTGTGTTCAAGTCATCTAACAGATGTAAATAACTATAACATAATTACACACATCAACGTACTGCAAAGGTGGAGACTTTTCATTAAATGTAAAAGCAGCAATATTTACATTGGGAGAAGGCTGAGCCTTAGAGATTTTAGCCAAGTCAATGACTAAAGGGGGAGAAGAAGAAGAAGCTTTGTTTCGATTAAGATCGATAACAAATGCTCAGAAGAGGTGAGCTCCCTTGAAGTTTGAGTAGGAAAGAGTAGTCCGCCCTCCAACTGGAATTAGCAGAGTATCTTGTGAAGGTACAGGAACTGTAGTACGCCCACTGACAGGAATGATCAGTGTATTTGAGTAGATGACTGAGGTAACGGAGAGATCCGTCCACTCACTGGAATGATGAAAGAATCTTCTCCAGAGGGTTTAGAGATTGTTGCTGAGTAGTTCGACTTTTAACAGGGATTATTAAAGTCTCACTTTGTGCATCTTCTTTCTCCATAGCTTGTATGATCCTTGTATACTCTTCTTGTACATTCGGGAATCATTGAAAATAAGCTTCAACCCCATGGAAGGGATTTATATCAGCAACTTCTTTTTGTACTCTTCCATTGCTATCAATGTATTTAAAACATTGATGAAGAGTAGAGGGCACCACTATTATTTTCATGAAGAAAGGGCCTCCCCAGAAGAAGATTATAGGATCCCGCGATCTCGATCACATAGAAAGTGACTTTAGATCTGAAATCGCCTATCTGAAGCTTCAGATGAATCTTTCCCAAAGGCTCACTTCGGCTTTGATTGAATCCCAAGATAGTAGTAACCGTCTTGGAGAGCTTGTGAAGAGGGATTTTTAGTTCATCCAACAAACTCTTTGGCATTATGCTTATAGCAGACCCTGGGTCAATGAGGATACGATCTATCTTCATCGTATCAATATAACCAGTGTAGTAGAGAGGTCGGTCATGTCGATTATCCTCCAGTAGCATGTCGTCTTGTGTAAAGGTGATATTTGGGATAATCTCCAGTACACTGTTGCAATGTAAGCAAGTGGCAGGTTCCGCATCCGGCTTCTTCAATTGTGCAAGACAAGAGTCAGCTTGTAGAAGTGCTTCACTTAACGTCTCCCGAGTCTCTTTGGAAAGACGTAGAAGTTCAAAAAGGGACATTCTAGCTGGAGTATTAGCAAGCTGAGCCAAAATGTCGAAGTTGTAAGGCTTCTGAAGTCCAAGAGGAGAAGGACTTCTTGATTGGCTTATCAAACCGAGCCTGTTGTTTGCCTTTCTCCAGAGCCGTAGGCTTGGGAAGGAACAGGTTCAGTAGATGATTCTTCTTCAGGAAGAACATTAGAGCATCTTTATCATCTGAAGGGATATCAGTAGGATCTTCAGGATTTTTAGAATAATCCTTTAGGTAAGGTTTCCCCCGTTCGAGTAGCACTAACAAGTGCTTCTTCTTTGTCTTTTGGCTCTGTGTCAGAGGTAGACCCAAGAGAAGTCATATGACATGACTTGATCTTTCCAGCCTTCTTGGATTTTTGAGAAGAAATCTTTTGAGGAGAAGGCGATTCAAAATCTGCCACTAGATCAGGATGGATCCACATGATTTCTCCTGTTTCCAAGTGATTGGCACTAATCCTTCAGACTGTGGAGAGGAAGATTCACTATGTCAAGAGTTGCCTTGGAATAGGAATAATCCCACTTTCAAGGAGTTGAGGAGGGAAATCTCCAAATTGCATAGAGACGACGTTGGAGGTGACGGTCTTCTCTTTTGGAGTAAGAGAGATAGCTCCAGATTTAATCATTTCTTGGATCTTTCCTTTCAGTACATAACATGTACGAATTGTATGACCCAGCATTCTGTGATATGGACAGTATTTAGGATGATCTGTCTTACCAGCTTCATCAGGTTTCTTGATCTCTGGTAATTGTATTTATTACCTTTCAGCAGACATTCAAAGATACCAAGGACATCGTCGTCATCAAAAGAATATTCTTCTCTGGGGCGAGTTGTTCTTGATTGTTGAGTTGTAGAGGCAGGAGTTTTGAACATTTGATGCATCTTTGCTCTGAAGATTAACTTCAAGAGTTTCTTTTCCTTGCGAGCATTATTTTTATTGTTAGCACCTTGTCCTGTTTCTTTAGGAGTCATCTGCACTCCTAAACCTTTGAAGGTTTCAGCACTGATTTCTGCAGCTTTGGCACTGACTATGAAGGAAGGCCAATCTTGAAATTGAGTGGACCCTGTCCACATACTGATGATTGGCAACAAGTTTGATTTGCACGTGTCAATGGTGACAGCATCAGGAGTTCCAAGAGGCATCTTCAGAGCTTCTCTTCGAAACCGTTCAATGTATTCCTCTGTAGATTCATTATTTTTCTGCTTGATTCTAATAAGAGCAGACATAGTCATGTCATTAAGCCCTTCATAGAACCTTTCAAGAAACATCTGTTTGAAACCAGCAAATGAGGTAATACTCCCATCTGGGAGACTTCTATACCATTCATAAGCCGTTCCCTTGAGACATCCAATAAATACCCGAGTAAGGAGGGCATCACTTGGTTGCAGTTGATCAGTCATCACTTCAAAGTGATTAATAAACTGACTTGGAGAAGTGGTTCCATCATAGAATGAGATAGTAGGAGGCTTGTATTTAGGAGGATATGATACTTGCTTCCATTCTATCGGATAAGGCTGCTTGATGCCTAACCTTTGTAAACCATCCTTCTGTTTGAATGCCTCGAATTGAGTTTTGAGATTCTTCAATTCTTCAGAGACAACTCCCGAAGATTGTGGAGTTGTGGCTTGTAGAGAATAGTTGGGAGGAGGAACAAGCATTGTAAGCACTACCCCCAGCTCCAGAGAGACTAGGATTTGGTTGAGCTGGTCCAGGAGTATTGGATTGTACTGCTGGAGGAACTTGTACTGGACTTATATCAGTATCAACTGGTATGGCATCTGATACAGTCTGTCGATTTGCAACTGAGCTGTCATGAGTTCATACATCGACTTCATTGTGTCAGTCATAGACTTCATTTGCTGTTCCAAAGAAGCAATTCTTTGATCTTGAGGAGTCAAGGAAGAAGAAGGGTTCATCAGTATTCCCATCAACCATGTAAGTCGTGACTGTATGAGGGATTATTGATGAACTAGTAGGATGTTGTATGCTCTGAATCATTGCTTCGTGTATCAAAGTCAACTATAGGAGAATTACCCCCAGTAGGAAGAGGTGGGAAGTTAGATTCTCAAGGAATTCAGAATCATCTTTAGGGATCAAATTTCTTTGACTAGAAGCCAGGACTCTTGCTCTGGTGTTTCTATATACTCCATCTGGACTATCAACCCTACCCCCGGTGTCCCGAGAAGTCATATTGACAGAGGCAAACAAAGGCTCATCTTCATCAGGCATAGGTTCATACTGAATCCTATTGAAGACAGACTGTCGTTTAGTTTGACATCTGCATTGCATTGTGATTCTTGGCTGGAAGTCACATTCATGATCATCATGGTCTTGAATCGTTGATTGACATCTGCACTGAATTATGACTCTTGGATAGAAGTCACATTCAGTATGTTCCTTTGACATAGAATTACTCCTTCTTCTGTTGAAGATATTCCCGTAAATCTGTTTGTGAAGATTGAGGAGTATACTTCCTGTTCTTCGGTCTTAATGGCTCTTGATTATACAAAGAGTGATTAATGTGAGCCACATAATTTCTTGCATACTCTGCATCTGGATCTTTTATCTTCATATCCAATTGGTATGGTTTCTTAACACCAGAAGTACTGAGTTTTGTTCTTAAATCAGTGGAAGGTAACACATTAATTTTGGAAACATGGAGTTTTCCTTCCATTGATCTGGATATTTGCAGAGAAGGAAGAGTTGAACCACTCCTTTGATTAGGAGTTGGTAACAGACCTCTTTAATGGACAGATTCTGTGCCCAATTTGAAGAAGTCATAGGAGAAGATATTAAGGAATATTTCTTCTTAGACTCATTAGATTTTGAGACATAGAATGTCCAGAAGGAAGAGTAGTCAAAAGACCATCTCCTTTCCTTTGACTAACAAAAGTATCAGTCAAAGCTGTTCCTGAAGTAAAAACTACAGGAGCAGAAGAAACAACTAAAGAGTTATTCCTTTTCGAAGGGACTTTATGTGGAAGACCACCCCCAGTTCTAGTAGAACTCGGTAAAGAAGAAGAGATAACTAAGGAGTTATTCTTCTCTGATGAAATACACGCTGAAACAGATTTGGCTAAAGAACCAGTGCTGTTGGCGTGACTTTTGATTTTTGAATTACACGCTGGAACAGATTTGGCTAAGGAGCCAGTACTGTCAGCGTGACTGTTGAATGTGGGATTGCACATGGAATAGATTTGGCTAAGGAGCCAGTACTATCAGCGTGACTTTTAGAGTTGAATTTGTATGCTGGAACAGATTTGGCTAAGGATCCAGTACTGTCAGCGTGACTTTTAGGGTTGAATTTGCACGCTGGAACAGATTTGGCTAAGGAGCCAGTACTGTCAGCGTGACTTTTAGGGTTGAATTTGCACGCTAGAACAGATTTGGCTAAGGAGCCAGTACTGTCAGCGTGACTTTCAACTTTGGAGATACACACTGGAACAGATTTGGCTAAGGAGCCAGTACTGTTAGTGTGATCTTTGATTGCTGTCATTTTCGAGCGCACAAGTGTGTGCGTGCTTGCAGTAGAGCTCTTGCCAGTGTTAGGAGCAGACACTGTGGCAGAGACTTACCATTGACTGCCAACTGATTCTTAGGGACATAGACAGAGTGTCCCTTCGACTTGGCAGTGATGATGGAGGCTGGAGTGGGCTTGCCACCCTTAGCCCGCTGCATTTTTATAGGCGAGTTGATCGAATTTGATCGTCATCACCTTCTTCGTCGAGCCGATTGACGAAGTGTCGCATTGAGTTGTTGCCATCTCAGAAGAAGAGATGGTTTTCTCCAGCAGAGTCGCCAATTTGTTTTCCATAAAGAAATTCTCTTTATTTGTTATGTTTCTGGGAAAATTACAACTGTAGGAATCCGATCTAGAAGACGATCGCTTTATCCCTTGGACTATGCGAAGAAGAAAAGATCTCAAAATTTTGACAGTAGATATCAATGTATCTGTACAATGAATGAGAAAAAGAACTCTATTTATAGAGTCAAAAATAATAACTGAAAAGATAACTGTTTCACAGCCTGTGCTTAGTTGAAAATCATGCAGGATTTAACATACGCAAGGCTGTGAGCAGTTACTGGACGTGACCTGTAACTGTTGGACACATGGCAATCATGCATGAGTCGTATGCAAGTTACAGGACACGCAGGCGAGAGATCAGTGGCATGGCTGCCACGTACTCCAATTTGAAAATCCACGCAGACTTGTTGAAGACAAAATCCACGCGAACTCGGTATAGAAAGCTTCAAAATCCACACAAACTTGGGGCAGGAAGCTTCAGGATCCACGCAGACTTAAGGCAAAAGAACTCAAAAATCCACGCAAACTTGAGGAAGAAAACTTCAGAATCCACGCAAACTTGAGATGAAGATCACAAATACACGCAGACTTGAGATAGAACTGCCAGCTGTCTTGATTTGGCGTGTCTCGACTGACACAAAATCTCTGACAGTGATTGCTTTGTCAGTCGCATTAAATGACAAGAAACCCTTTTGGTACGCCAACTCGACGAAGGCTGAGTCTTGCTGAAGAAGATTTCGAAAATCACGCAATAGACGGCGATGATCTCTCGAAGTCTGTGCTACGTGGCATACGAAGAGACATTCTTCGACTGTTGTGCTGTCAGTCATAATTACTCTCTGACAAATGATGAGCTGTCTCCCCAGCGTGATTTGTTTATATTGTCTGGATCAACTGAGCGTGACTTTTGACTCCGTCTTGATCAACTCAGCGTGACTTTCATTTTTTGAGGCCTACAAGGATATCGTTATGATTTGCTAGATAGTGTAGCTACACCGTTCGAGACTGTGAAATCACGACCAGTAGGATTGTGTTGTTACGACTTTGATTGATTGGGGGTTTGACCTAGGAAGCGTGCGATCATTTTAATTTCGAGGGCAAAATTTTTCTAAGGTGGGTAGGATTGTAACACCCAGTTTTCCAGATGAGGGTAATTTTGAAATTTTGTAATTATAATTATTATTTATTGATATTCATTTCATATTATAATTTTTGGTAATTTTTATTAATTTTTAAACTATTTAAGAATTGGTTTAAGTCATGACTTGTGATTTCGAAGTGCTGCTAGTGGAACCTGAGAGACTGCATGACCTAGAGCCTAACCATGTCATTAGGATGATTAATTATCATTTTTAGCCTAGGGGTAATTTGGTTATTTTGACTTAATTGAATTATTTGGTGATTTGTTGAATTAGTGAATCCTAGTTTGACTTTGACTTGTTGAGACCTAGTGGACTAGCCTAGAAGCTAACCCTAGCCATGGTGACCCTAGTCTAACTTGAGTTAACCTATTTTAGTCATTAGAGAATAGTTTTAGAATGAGGGGATGTGGTTTAGTGAATTTAAGTCATGTTTTGTGATTTCATGAAATGACTTGTGGCTTAACTATTTAATTGATCATGACTTGAGCCCAAGGGCCATTTAGTGAACCCTAACCCTAATTATTAAACCTATGAACAGCCACATAGGGATCCCCACCCTATTTAAACACTTATTCATTAGGGCTTGCCTCTTTTATCATTCCAACACTTGGAGAAAAGAGAGGTATTCTTCCCCCTTCCAAAAATTCCCATTTATTCATTTGATCTCTTTTTTCATCCTAGTCTTTTGTATTAGGTTCTAATTTTTGTATATTTAATATTTCTGGAGGTTAATCTCAGTTTTGGGCTCAATTGGAACATTTGGCCATCAAGAGGAACACCCCCCATTTGAAGCTTTTCTTACAATTTGCACCTATAGGTAAAACTCCTCAAATTGATTTAAATTTTAGTTTTCTTTGCATGTAGGGCTAGATCTAGGAGTCCCCTAGGTTTTCCCAAAATTTGGGTGAATTTCGTGTCCGTTTGGTGTCCGTATCGGACACGTGTCGTATGGTATGTTAGGTGTTCGACGAAATGCCTCAATGGATTGAATGTTATTGTATTTCAAAACAAATTATATATTTGGATAGCTCTTGATGTGTACATTAATATTGTTGAGGACTGAGTTGGGTTTTGTGCACATTTTATGTCCAAAATGGACACGCAAGTCGTGCACGACATAGCGCACAGGCCCGTGCGGCTGTCCTGCTGCTCGACCTTGATTGCGGACACGACACGCGATGGTTTGACACCAAATTTTGTGGACACGTTTCCCTAGTGTCTGACACGACACCTACGAAATTTCGTGGGTTCTTGTTTTGTGTGCACGGAGATAATCGACCCGCACTGAAAATTCACACACGCATACACGCGCACAGGCACGTCCTGATACGCGTTCGTATCAGGGACACGGCGACATGTTGACCCATTTCAGGCTGACACACACGTACCCCTAGACCCCTCTACCCTCTGACACGTGCACGTGACCCATGATTCACTGTGTCGTGTCCTAGGCTAATCGACACGCGTGCACGAGGAATTTCTGAACACTGTGTCTTCCTATTTTTTTCTTTCGATTGTGACACTTCGTGTCCAGTCTAGGACACATGGACACGACCCTAAGGATGACACATATATGTATATGACACTTGTGCACTTGATAAATTAGTTTTCCTTGGTTTTTTGTGTTCGATTTCCCTGATAACTTAGGTTACTGTTTTTCTCTGATACAGTTTCATGGTTTCTGATTTCTGAGTTTGGATTCCCAGTTTAACCCATTTAAATGCTGTTTAAAACCACTAAATTGATTCCTACATATGTGATATATACTGCTAGTTGGGTTTGTTATGATAGTTTGGGTTTTGCAATAGAGAAATGGATTTTGAACTTTTGTTTGGGCTGTGAACTGTTCTTCCTGAGAACAGTCACACTTTGAACCCTGTTAATATCACACACACTCAATGTATGTTCACCTTCACTCCATGACACATTTGCACTTGCTGTACACACTTTTACCTACTGACACTTTAACTGTTAACACCCCAACTGCATTCTGAAATCGGGATGTATCAGAGCATTCTCTGATTTGGATGTATCAGAGATGCACTGCATTCTGATTCTAGATATATCAGAGTTGCATTCTCTGTTGCACCTATCACTAATTCTGAGATTTAATCATTCCCAGTTTTGCACTACCATTTCCTGTGTTCCACACACTTTTTACCCTGTTCACACACTCTTGATCCCCCTTGGAGGTTTGATTTGGTGCTCAGTTTCACGTATATGTGAGTGTGGGATACCATGTATGTATCAGTGATGTTTTGGTATAATTTAATATTAGAACACTCAAATCCTTGTTTCAGTCCCTTATAGGTAAAGTTCTGTTTGGGTTTTAGTTAGTTGTGTTAGTTTTCTTTTTTTGTGTATTAGTTAGTTGGGTATCAGGATTAGGAAGAGGGAAAACAAATAGTATGGAGTTGTGTGTGAGAGAGAGAGGTTAGATATTGAGGCTATGTGTGTGTGTGAGTGTATTAGAAACAACAGCTACAGCAGCAGAATGGAGGCTACACAAGGCAGCCCCATTTGGCATTGACAGCCCTTGGCAGCCCACTCTTTCCCCCAATTTCCTATTGTGTGTGTCTAGTGTGTGTTTAGTGTGTTAGAATGAGGTGTTGTGGTTAGTTAGAGAGTTAGAATTTGTTATGTTAGAGAGTTAGAATTTGTTATGTTAGAGAGTTAGAGAGGTATAGTATAGGAAATAATTATATGTGAAGCCTAAGGTTATGGGTTAAGTATAGGGTCTACCATATATAAGTATAATATATAGGCTTGAGAGACTTGCATATATTAGGGTAGTATATATATATAGTGATATTATATAGTTATTTAGATGTAAATACATGTGTGGTAGAGTATACGTGGTATCTATATGAAGGGTGAAGGTTAGGCTTAGCCATAGGCTATGGGGGTTGAGTTTTCCCTTTCACATAATTATAAGGATATATAGGGATAGAGTTATAAGTGTGGAGATGTAAGCATATACATTATGAGGCAGATATATAGATGTGGTATAGGGTAATATCTTGATAGACTTGACCCTTACTAGAGTTGACCCAATAGTCTAGAGTTTGACCAAAACCCTAGATGTTGACTTGATTGACTGAAGGTTGACCAAGGTTGACTCTTTAACCTAGATTGGACTAATTGACCTAATTTGACTAGAGTATTGACTTGGGATGACCCAGAGTTGACCAAGTTTGACTTGGACCAAGTTTAGCCTAGACAGATGGCCATGTTTGACTTAGAGTTGACTTTGACCTAGATTTGACTTAGAATCATGTAGATTGCATCATAGACTTTATTTGTCTTATTTTAAGCATATTATAACCTGTAATATTCTATTTAGGACACTGTAACTCCGGTACAGACATCTGACATTACACTACTCTTTTCAGAGTATCAGGCGAGTACATTCTCTGATAGTTCTCTCATTTATTTGCCAGTTACTGTATTTCAGTTCTATTTAGTTTTATGTGATTCTCTGATACCACACGTATGGATATTTCTGGATTCATGTATGCGACACACTCACCATATTATCTGGCCTCTATTACTGGAATTACTAGAATCATTCCGGAATCTATTTCTGGAATCATCACATTTTGGCTGGACTCATCTCGATTCTCGTGTCGAATTCTGGATTCATTTGTATTACGGGGCTGGAAAATATTGAGTAAGACATGTAGACATACCCCAAATTTGGAATCTCCAACTGGAATCTACTGGAAGCATTGCCATCTCTCGCCTAATCAGTGAGAGGTGTGCCTGATTACCCACAGCCATTTACATGTCGATCTCGATACTTTAAAACACACTATTAGATTAGCTGGACTCACCTGGATTCTTGATCACTTCCTAGAATCATCTGGTACTGGATTCATCTTGTATTAGATTCATCTCATACTAGATTATAGCAGCTTACACTTGTTTTATATTTACTGCCTGGACTCATTATGTTATTAGTTCAGCTAGATTTATTTTACAGTCTTCATTGCCATCATTCTTCTCTTGTTTTAGTTACTTACTTTCCTTGTATCTTACTGTTTCTCCATACCATCACCTGTATAAAACTGCCATATTCATCAATAAAACTGTCTATAACTGCTTTATAGTTCCCTATCATTTACTTGAGTTTTCTTGATGAGTTATACTCGTTCCTGTCCTGACTGGACCTGTTGAAAATTTATAGATGACTGCCCTGAGGACACATGCCCTACATATTACTGTGGAGATGGCTTAGCTACCTTTGGCCCGGACACTCAGGAGTGATTGGAAGATTAGCTAGTGTTTGTTTAGCTTTCATATTTAGAACTTGAGTTGTATATAGTTGAGATTGTGGTTGAGATTTTAGTTGAGATTGTAGTATCGATTTTTTGAGTTTATATTATTAGTTGTTGGTTTTATTCTGTTATTTAGTCTTTAGTTAACTTCTGTGATATCTTATCGTTCTTAGACTGTGATTGAGATTCTTTATATCTATACTTGTCCTCCGTTCGGAGTTGAGTTTTGACAAGTACATTATATAATTGCGTGAGTTATTGATTAGATAGTAACCTAGGACAGCGTTCTACCGCCGACACTGCGGCGTAGGCTGGGCGTTGTTACGTGCTCGTGCCCTCACAGTGGGTACGGATCGTGACAGTTGTGACCTAGGACAGCGTTCTACCGCCGACACTGCGGCGTAGGTTGGACGTACCCACGTCTCGTGTCCTTACTAGGGTGCGGGTCGTGACACAGCCGAGCCGCATGAGGATGGCCTCCCAACTGAACCGCATAAGGGTGGCCCCCACGACCGAGCCGCATGGCGGTAGCCCCCATAACCGAGTCGCATGAGGGTCACATAGTCGGTCCGCATAGAGAATTTCCTTGGAATTTGTGAATTGTGCCGGATATCTCAGAGATTTCTCGTCTTTTGATGAGCATGACGCGTCTTTCATTTTGTCAGAGCCGTGAGAACTGTCACTTTGTGTCAGAGCTTTTAATGGCCTGCTGCAGTCATTATGGCCAGCTGTATTTGGCCTTCTCCGAGCCGCATGAGGCCACGTGGCTCTTCCTGAGCCGCATGCGGCTCTCTGGGACTTTCCGAGCTGCAAAAACTCTTCAAGCTTTGAGCCGCATGCTGAATCTGGGCCGCATATGAATACTTTCTTTTTTATGCTCCTACAAGCCCCCTTCAAAGTTTTCAATTTTTAAAAATTGAAATACTTTGAATAAGAAGCATGTCCACGATATCTCTTCATGCAGCATAGACTTCTCTGGCCGCATAGGACTTTCTAGCCGCATAGGATGCTCTGCCGTATGGACTCTGGCCGCATAGACTTCCTAGCCGCATAGACTGCTCTGGCCGCATGCTGTCCTTCATGCCACGTAGGCATCTCATTGATTGTTTTAATTTAAAGCCGCTTTTGGATAGGATCCAAGAGTCGGCATTAAATATTTGGATTGCCTTAATTATTCTGAGCACTCATTTTTGCATAAGAGGGGATCAATCCCAAGAGTGGTTTTCATCTTCTAGGCAGCACATAATCCGTAGCGCTTATCGGTCCACGCGCCCCCTGTCGCCTATAATATGAGTAATTTTTAGAGAAAGGCGCTTTACTCTCTTCTCTGTTCAAGTCTTCTTGCCCTAGTTGCCGTCTTCTTCTCTTTCGATCTTCATGGCTCCCAAGACTTCCTCCAGCGCCGACGAAGGTTAAAGGAGCGGCTTCCTCGTCGACTGCGGCCCCATAGTTCATCCCGACGTTCACCCTGCATTCATGGTAAGAATGTTGGGAGAAACTGTATGAACTCAAAACCCTAACCATCATGGCTACGCCGCATGTTTTTATGCGCGGGCTTCTTCGTCTTCATTGAACTGTTAAGTTTATTGTGATAAATTGACATACTGCGCTGTATGTGCCGCATGTACATCCCATGTTCGAGCCATATGGGGGTGTCCCCATGTCCGAGCGCATGGAGAGCCGCATGAGAGTCGTTGTGGCCGTATAAGCACGTTGCAAACTGGGACGCATGAAGACCATCAAACAGTGCCGCATAAGCTTCCTTTGAACTGTGCCGCTGAGCTCCCTCGAACTGTGCCGTATGAAGTTCCAACAAAAGAAACCGCATAGCTCCCTCGAACTGTGCCGCATGAGACCCCACCAAATCAGAGCCTACTACAACAAAAAGACTATTAATGACGCTTGATAAGGGATTTTATGACGGCTGATAAAGAAGCGTCATCAAAGTTCGAAATACCTTTTTCTATGACGGTTTAGGCTAATTCTGGGCTTTTATAACGTTTATAAATAAAGCGTTATAATAATTTAGAGCGGTGGCAAACTTGTAATATTTTTTAAGTTTAATTGTTGGCAAAATCCTTGCTATAGCTCGCCTCTCCCCCAAAACATTTTGGTCTTCTCCTTCTCCTCCTTTCTTCTCCCTCCTCTCCCCCAACTCCAAAACCCTAACCCTAGATCCAAAATCTTCGAGGAGGGCCTCACGCACCTTGTCGCCCTCCAGGACAAGCTCGAGGCCACCGCGCACCGATCTACAAGAACGCGAAGGAGGAGCGTTAGGGTTCTGCTCGTCCTCTTCTCCGCGCTCTCCCTCTCTTCCTCTTCCCCATTCTCGTGCTTCTTTTCGACCTCTCTTCGCCCTCTCCCTCCCAATGGCGGCTCGATGGCTCAAGAAGTCCCTCCAGAGGTTCCTGTCCTCTTCCATCACCATCTTCTTGAGTACCACCGCCACCAACATCACCACCTCCAAGCCCTACTCCCTCCTATCCCCCCAAGCTGAAACCCGACAAGCGGGGCAACGACCCCAATAGCCTCAACTCCAGCACCGAGAAGCCCGCCATGCTGAAAAAGTCTGCCCCGCCTATCGTGAGGAAGAAGTCGTTGACTGAGCTCCAATTATTTTGGTCAGCCGCCCAAATTTTTTGATCAGCCGCCCAAATTTTTGATCAATATTCCTCCAAAATCCTCAGCTCTAGAATAAAGCTGTCTAAATTTTTTTCCTCTCCAAAGGGAACCATGAGCTCGGCAGTGTGCCCCCATGGACTCCTAGAGGTCTTCTGCACCATTTGGATCGCCCTCGTCGCTCTGAAGGTGCAGAAGAGGGTGCAATATCAGAGGCGACCATGGACGAGATCAAGATCCTGATGCAGATCGACGAGGGCGATCCCGACGACCCCGCTGCATCGTGAAGCTCCGACATCGAGGGGGCCCTCTTTTAGAAGATCTGGTACTGACCGCACATCCGACTCGGTGGGTCCAAAGATCCCTCATTCAGAAGCACACAAGGTGTTTGATAAATTGTTTTGTGGTACTCTCTCTTTTTTGCACAACTACCTAACTTTAACATCATACTCAAAATGTTGCTTCACGACATGGAACCGTATGACTCAACTGAACGAGTATGACTCAGCGAGGCTCTACAAAGAGAGGTGAATGTCTTGAAACAAATCTTGATATAGATTTCTACTAGTATTGTGATTTTCAACAGTTAATTTGCGAGAACTATAACTTGGAAGAGTTAAGAATCCTAAAATTGGAAGCAGGAGCTAGCCAGTATGGTCTATATCGGATCGCAATCGTCAACTCAACATGGATAACCTGTAGTGAATGAGGGAGCTAGCCAATATGGACTGTGGGACAATTCTTCAAGGTGGTATAGGCCAAATTCCTCTTATTTACTCCCTTTTTTCGAAATTTAAGATCATACAATTTCTATTGTCATAAGAACATGAGATCAGTCTAATTAAGTGTCAACAATTTTTTTTCATATATGCATTAGTTTGGAAATATGCTCAAATTTTAGGAAGTTCCCCTAACAGTGAAAGGATATTGTAACCATTAATCGATCATATGTCACAGAGTATGTAGAGTTCATGATAGCATAGTCAAATGGCTGAAAGAAGAAAATTGCATTTTCAGGCATTTGTATTTGCATTTGCATTTTCATTTTCAGGCATTTGTATTTGCATTTTCATTTTCAGGCATTTGTTTTGACATGTGAATGATATGATTATTGTGAATATTAAGGTGTGACATTTGCATTTTCAGGCCAAGTTTCTCCAAGCAGCTGTTGACTGGAAGAAGAAAATTGGATTCAAAGGTATAAGTTCACTTTTAATTATTAAGAGAACATGAATTAGAAAACATGCATTTACAAGTGTTTGCTATTTTACTGGGTATTTTGGCATGCTTGTGAAGATGTATCAAAATTTATTATATAGAAGTTAAATCATGTTTCTTACATAAATTCAGGGCATGATGTTTTTACTTACAATCAGTAGCTTTTAATGTGAAAGTCCTAGGTGACTTTTTATTTTGAGTTTTAGATCCGTAGAATACTCGCCTGTGTCTATGGAAATGGCAATTCAAATAATTAAATGATGCTGGTTTTGTTTTTTCAGGAACTCTACTGATCGAACCTAAACCTCAAGAACCTACTAAGCACCAGTAATGTGTCATAAGTTGATTTATTTTAATTTTTAAAGTGTGATTTTATTTTTTTTATTTATTTGATGTGATCTACTTATGTTAGGTATGATTGGGATGCTGCTACTACATTCTTTTTTCTCCAGAAGTATGGCCTTGCAGGTAATTCCTCATGCCATCACACTCGTACGAAGAGCATTACCTCAATGTAGGCATTCTGTATGTTAACTCCTTTCTCTTGAAGAATTTATGCAGTTCAGCATTTGGATATAAATAAGTATTATGAATTTGAATTGTTCCCAATAAGTATCAGGCTTTTGCTACTTGTGTAGTTGGAAGTATTATAATATTGGGAGCTAATTCCTTATATTTGCTTAGGTGCCTGAACTGTTGTAGTTGGAAGTATTATAACCTTGGGAGCTAATTCCTTATATTTGCTTAGGTGCCTGAACTGTTTCCAATGTTAACATAGGAAGTATGCATTCGTAGTATGTTACACTAACAAAAACTTGGCAAGACGACGATTGCCAAAACTTTACAAGACAACATGGCACCAAATTTGTTATGTCTGTGTCTTGTCCTTGCCAAAACTTTACAAGACAACATGGCACCAAATTTGTTATGTCTCTGTCTTGTCCCAAATGTGTCCGTCACGGAAATGACATTGATTTTGTAGAGTGACTATTGTACATATTTCCTAGGGGTGCACAATTGTCCCTTTAAAAGTTTTTTTATCTAAAGATTGAAACTGTATGTTTTCAAATATTATATGTGCTGCCTTTCTCTGGACTGCATGTAGACTGTCAGCAAAATCTCTAGGTGTTCCAGTCAATGGTTGCTGTGACTTGGATCATTGATCATCATGCTCTTTGACCCACATGTACTTGCTACGAGTAATCCAGAAATTAGTCCAATGTGTACAAGTCCTTCATTTCTTGAAATTTTCATATTACATTACAAAGTATATGAACCTTGTTTTTATCTTTTTCAGGGTTTTACTACATGTTCTGTGGACAGTTTTGATGTGGCCAAGTTTTGATGTGGATAATTTTGGTAGTTGTAAATATATATATGTTTTTGGATATTCAATCTAATGAAGATTTTGATATGTACTCTATTTTGAGAAATGTAATAAAGATGGTGATATATATTAAGTTTTTGGAATGTAATATATACTGTGCAGTATAGAGCATTATAAATACGCTAATTTGAATAGTATAAAGTGTTATAAATGTGCTGCATTGAGCCTATACATATTATCTATTCATGACGTTTTAAAATTGTTCTGAATTGTGCACTATATATTAACTATTCGTAACGCTTTTATAGAAACTATTTATGACGGTTTTTTATGACGCTTTTAAAAAATATTTATAACACCCGTTTTTATAACGGTTGTTTTGAAAAAAAACGTCATGGTTTGTCATTAATGACGCTTTTTAGCCGTCATTAAAAGGGTTTTTTGTTGTAGTGGCCGCATAAGCCCTTTTAAACTGTGCCGCATGAGCACCCCTAAGCAGAGCCGCATAAGCTCACTTGAACTGGGCCGCATGAGGCCCCGCTAAACAGAGCCGTAAGCTCACTTTATTTGGGCCGCATGAAGCACCATCAAACCAGAGCCGCATAAGCTCTTCTAAACTGTGCCGCATAAGCACCCGCATAACTGAGCCGCATAAGCTCACTTTAACTGGGCCGCATAAGGACCACCAAAATGGAGCCGCATAAGCTCACTTTAACTGGGCCGCATAAGCACCACCAAAATGGAGCTGTATAAGCTCCTTTAAATTGTGCCGCATAGGGACCCGTCTAATTAGAGCCGCATAAGCTCGGACACACTAAGAAGTTTTCCCTGGCTATCTTCTAACTTGTTTCTTTTGTCCTTTTTTCAGTGAATCTGCCAGTTAATCCTGCAGGAGAGACCTTGGTAGGTCGCACCCAATCTGCTGTAGGTGTTAGGTTCAACCACATAGTCGAGTTTGTGGTGAACCAGCTTCCCAAAGACGAACCTGTGGAGAGACTGAGAGACATTAAAAACCAATCCTTCTTCTTTATCTCGGGGATGATGAACTCAGGACTGCTGGAGGGCAAACACTTGAAGCCTGCGTTCCTCTTCGGGGATGCCCTGACTGTGAAGAACTTCCAAGTTCTGGACATATCTGAGAGTTGGAATTTTACTTCTGATGGGATGGCGATCCACAACCCTCAGATGGAACGTCACTTCCCACTGTCGTGGTTCAAGATGTTGCCCATGGATAGAAAGATGGAGGATTCCTTGACTCCGAGTCGGTCTAGGATGTTTGTGGGCAGCATTCACTATAACAATAACTTGGGGTCAGTGAACGCGGGCAAGGTACCGGTCAGCCGCTACGTGATGGGGTTGGCCTCGGGCAATTTCTTGAATGTACAGGGTCCCAATTTCAAGTTTTCTTAAGCTGACACGTTCCTGAACCAGCTTGCTCGGAAGGGATTCTATCCCGTTGGCCGGTTATCGCTGCTGAATTGGATACACCCCCTCCCTTCGTGGACCAACCTGTCTACATGGATCGCGTAGAGATACGAGACTCTCCTGCGCGAGATTGGACTCTACCATGCTATTCGGGACACCTGTTACGGCTTGTCCATAAACAAGAAATTGTTCATGGCTCTGCTGGAGATGTACAACTGCCGTACGGGGACCTTCTTTACACCCGTAGGGGAGATGGGGCTTGCTCTGCACGAGATGCATGACGTCTCTAAGCTGCCTTGGGGAAATAAAGTTTTTGAAGTGTATACCCCGACGAACGAGGAGTTCGAGAATTTGGAGGAGAGGTTTTCGGGCTTCGTTGCCGTCTACCGGAAATTGCTGTGTCATCACAGCACGTGCCAACAGATGTCCAAGAAGAAGGACAATAGCTCGAAAGTAAATCTGCCTCACACTAAGACTTGGCTGACTTATCTCTTTATGCTAAGCACTGCAGGCCGGGTTTCTCCCTGAAGTCCTCAAACCCGGGAGGCAGTACAGGTCCAGGTGTCGACCTCCAAGAGGGTGAGGACCACCAGTAACAGATTTGGGAGTCAAACTGACTCCCTTACTTATTTCTATCAAGATACTCAGCAGCTGTCAGAGAAGGACTCCTGGCAGGATTCTTGATGGTATGGCTGCGGAATTGCGTGGTCTCATGAGGGACTGGTTCTATTGAGAGGATCAACCATAACTTTATCCTCCCTACTGTAAAGCTGGTCTTTGGGGTTAGACTAGTTCTTCTCCCGGCCATGGTGTACAGTATACACCGTGGCCTTCATATTTTATCGTCTAAGGTCATCGCCCGTGACACGACGAAGGACTTTGAATGCATTGAACAGCCCTATCATTATCTGATGGGGTGGCTGCTGATGCATTGTCGGTCTTTGATGAGGCCTGGCCCCGAAGATGGCGTAACTGCTGATGATGCTTTCATTTTCCAGTATCGCCGCATGCCTTAGGATTGCGAGACTATGCGTGCCTGTCGGATGGCGCTGGCGAGAGTGGACAGATATACTTTTTTCGTGTCTGTTCCTCAATTTACTGATGAGGAAGTGAGGGCCGTACATCTTGATGGTATTGGGCCTCCCCACTTCTTATCTGAAAAAATGCTCCTTTGGCTGCACAACATTCGTCCTTCCCACCTGGTATACCGTAACCGCAACACTGTCTATTTGGAGCCTTACTTGTCCAGTAGGTTCTCCCGATAGTTTGGGTATAGCCAGTTATTCTTGGACAGTCCCAGCTCTTGCCTGGGTTTTAAAGGTAGCGTCCTTGACAGTATCAGGGCCTGGCACTATTATAATACAGTTCACACCCGTACCAGCTTCTCAGTTCCTGATGCTGGGAAGTCAGGGGAGATCTTGTATTTGGCGGCTCTATATCATGTCATGGTGAATAAGCCTCATGTTGATTTTGACTCGAGTACTAGCTTCATTGTTGGTACTGGCTTGGAGGAGAAGCCCAAGGGGTCCAAGGCGAGGAAGAAGAGGGAGAACACGGTTGCTGTGTCGGACTCGAGTCTACTAACGCGGACGAAGAGGATGACGAGCATGATCCCGATAACTCTCTTCCTCCCGCAGAACATATGTTAGCAGATCAGTCGCCTGTCGTGCCTGGTCCTTCACGCAAGCGAAGCAGGCGTGAGCCCGCCGTTGGCGGGATAACTTACTCCGTGAAATGGACTGCGGTTAAGCCTCATGGGCTGCTCATTAGGGAGAGACGCGAGGATATTGATGCTATTTCGGAGGTGAATTGAATTACAACCATCTTCTTCTTTAGCTATTCTTTTTTTCTGAACTATGACCTAATCATTTTTCTTTTCTCTGTAGGCGTCAGGAGAAGGGGACTCTCTAGAGCCGGCTGCTGCCTCTGCGGTCGACCCGACTCTAACTACTCTAATTAGAGATATGAGTGCCGAGATTCTTGCCGCTGGGATTCTTCCAGCGACGGCTGAGGCTCCTCCAGTTGTTGACGTCCCAACCCAGGGCGACGTGGTCTCTGCTACACCTGTCCTCGAGACTGCTAAATTTTAGCTGGGTGACACTGATCCAGTTGTATCTCTTTTCGGGGCGGCTGAGGTGGAGGAATCAGCTGTATCCGGCTCGGATGTCGCTGGTGAAGAGGCTGCGGCAGTTATGAACGAACCTCCGCCTCAGCAACTCTTCTCTGGTAAGATAAGTCAAATCTTGACTAGTGAGGAGGTTCATTTGCTATCATCACATCCTTCGGGTTAAGCTGATTGATGGTTGCTCCAGACATACAGGTCCTGCTCCTTCACTGCCAACAACGGACGTTATCGGGGGAGTTTGCCAGAGGGGATCTGGTGGAAGAGAATATGCCTCCTCCTCCTCCAGCTTACATTGAAGGGCCTCCTGCTGGATCGAGTTCAGGAGAGCAAGCGACGGAATGGCCGGAGCGGGGAGAACTGATCCCTGCACCCTCCTCTGTTCATGTGGCTTCGGAGGTCGACCTTTCCGCCCTGTCGAGTCTCCAGACCCTTCGGGCTGCGGAGGAACAATTGGCCGCTATTCAAGTGTCTTTTTTCTCGGAACTTGTTTCTTTTGTGGCAGGGACATCAAGTTCCGGTGCATCTTCTTCGACACTGCTGGCTACTCTTCCTTTGACGCCGTCTTCTTTAGAAGTCCTAGACGAATCGTCAAAGGATGTGGTTGATAGTTTCTACCGCCATCTGAGTCGAGGGGTTGATGCTGCCGTGGAGAGGGGGACCTCTTTTGCCTTGGCCCGTTAATATGCTCGTGGCCAGATTGAACTCCTTAGAACCCTCCCTGGTGGGGCAGAGATAGTTGAGCTTCTGGAGCCAAAATTGCTAGAGGTGGATCAACTTGTGGCCCAGTTTCAAGTACTGTGGCAAGTCGACATGTCTTCAGCAGTAGATCAGTAGCATGCCTTCCTCATCACTGTTATAGAGAAGGTAATGGCTGCACGAGATGCGTCCAAGCCGATTATAATAAAGGACCTCCACGATCTGTCTCTATAATATGATCAGCTGAGCCATAGGGGAGAGGATTGTATTGCTCGAAAAGTGGCAGCCCCTCGCGGGATAATCGATACGAGGGAGCAGATCCTCGAGCTCCAGAGGAAATTGGCTTTCTTAGAATCTGAGCTCGAGGCCTCCCGCACGAGTAAGGAGCTAATTGTTCAGGAGGCCGACAAAGTTACCCGTGCTTCAGCTGACTTGGAGCGTGCTCTGAAGAAGCTTGAAGATGGCTAGCAGGCTCACCTGCATCTGGAGGATACGGAGCGGTTGACTCAGGCGGCCGAGCGCCGAGCCAAGCGGCGGTTTGAGCGATTGACGGTCGTACTGAGGGACCGTCTCAGAGAATTATGTGTCGCCGAACCATAGTCGGCTTTTTCTTTTCTTTCTCTCTTTATGTTTCTTCATCTTTTTTGGCAGGGACGTGGTCCCAAAGAATATAGTACTTTTGATTTGATTTGAATAAATGACTTTGCTTGCATCATACTTTATCTGTCGTGCTTGTAGTGCATTTATGTGTTTGCCCCCACTGGAGACTTTTCTGTGGACCTATTACCCTTGGCATACCTTGGTTTTAGGTACGGATAATAAGTTTGATAGGGATAACTAGAACAATTCTGCGGTAAGGTGGATATGGAGGTTCTTGGTATCAGGCGAAAGAATGCCATGGAACAGCTGGGTTCAAGATAGGGGTGGGCACGGGTCGGGCCGGGTCCAAATTTTATGGATCCGGACCGGACCCGCTAATTGGCGGGGCGGGGCGGGACGGGTCCAAAAAATATTGGAACCGGTACGGATTCGACCCGTTCAAAACGGGTCCAAACCGAGCCGACCCGCGGGTCCAAACGGATCCAAAAAAAATTCAAAAAATTATAGAATAGTAACATTTACACATGTTCTATTATCTAGAAGAACAAAACAAGTATTATGTTTTTCCAATTTATAGAATTTGTTTACTAAACAATAACGTGTGATATTATTTATAAATTATAATATGAAAAAAAAATCAAAATTGATATAAAAAAATCATACTCCTAGAAACGAGTCGGTTCGGGGCCCCATTTATTTTGAAAATAGGACCTGTCCCGTCCCGTTAGTGTCACACGACCCGCCCGGCCCGCCCCGTTTAAATTTCAAATTTTAGGAACCGCCCAGTTTGACCAATATACGGTTCGGGCCGGGTCGGAACTGCGGGTCCTGGACCCGTATGCCCACCCCTAGTTCCAGAGGCATAAGATTGTGAGAAAAGAGGTACGTGTACTAGAAAACTTAGTACGGCATTTGTGGTCAACTGCGGACATTTGTAGTCAACTGTGGACATTTATGGTCAACTGCGAACATTTGTGTCAACTGACTGCGAACATTTGTGGTCAACTGTGGACATTTGTGGGCCTATTATCCTTGGGGTAGCTTGGGTTTTTTTTCGAATACGGATAATAAGTCGAGAGAAAACCGACATACTTACTCAGAGGTAATGAAGACATGGTAAATATGAGGGTTTCTTCAATGGAGTCTTCCTACTCAGAGGTAATGAGGACGTGGGAGGAGTGGACACCATGAAGGGTACATAGAACAACTCAGAGGTAATATGGACGTGGAAGTTCTACGTGAGGGGTGGTTTGTTTTTGATGGAAGTGAAACAACTCAGAGGTGATGTAACGTCCCAGTCCTAAAATACGTATGACCAAGTACGTAGACATGCCAGCTGTATACATACGAAGTACATGGCCTTATATGTATACATAAGCTGTAAAATGCAGTAATCTAAGACAAACTAAATCTCATCCACAATAAAAGAATAATAATAAATCAACTTGAATATTTATGGTACAATTGTTGGGCGGAGACAAAGTCCACTACCAACTATCTCAATGAAAGGAATGTACAAGAATCGATCAATAAAATGGAAAGACGAACCAAGCACAATTGTTTTCGAAGGAATGGAGAAAATCACGGCCTTGAATAGAACACCTGCAATGAATCATGAAAGCACACACCTGGGGAAAACCAGGTCCTCAGACGGACGTAGCAAGATACAGGAAGAACAAGCTAATATGAACTGTCAGAATAATAAAATAATATATAAAAGACTACCCTAGACACCAATATGCAAAGGAGATTCTAACCGCCTAATGTGCAATTTAGATGACAACTTTCATGCGCGTGGGTGAGATTTTAGGCTATGTGTACGTAACTGGCATCCAGTCATCTGTATCCGGCCGTAACGTCCAAAACGACAGAGGGTATCTGCAAATATCGCCACAGTTCCATCCGGAGACTGTGGTTTACCTGTTTGGATTTCCATACGCACTAGCGACTGTCATCCCCAAATATTTCCTATACTGTTCAAGTCATGTCCATGGCTCGTCCAGTTTTATAACTGCTTGAGTCTCTAAAACCCTAGTCATAGCAGTTACGATCATCTATCCGTCACACGACTTTAGAGAGGGCCAGTCCATAAGTCGTGCCCCTAGCAACATGTTTCCAACCGTGTAGTGTGTGTGTCATGGTCAAAGGAGATATAAGGATATCCCCCAACAAGAAGGTAGTCCGCTAACACTAAGTTAACATGCATAAAATAAAGTAACGACTAATAAAATCGCTTACACCCAAGTGTGGCTTGGACGCGCAGTTTATAACAAAGGAAACTAACAATATGAAACAAAGTAAATAATACAAAAAATAATAATGACAGTAAATTAGCAAAGTATACTTGTCTGTTGTGACGCCTGGTGAGCTGCCTGGTGTGGTACAATAAAGGTAGCACAAGATCGACTTCGGTATTACAACTACGCAAGGGAGCCTCTGTTGACGATACTGAGTATTCCAACGGGTCCATAACGGTCAACTTAGTTGGGTTTGACATAAGGTAGTACGAAATTGGCGAGGAATAGAAATAATGGGGTTGGTCATGGAAGGGAGGAAAAATAAAAATGGATAACAATAAATATACGATTTTTGAGAACTATTTATAATCCTTGAAAACTAGATTCTTTTAGTAAAATATTTTATGTAATACTGGAAAATAGTTCGTAATAATTTGGAAACCACAACAAATTATTTTAAGCTAAATACGTAAATATGAAGAAATAGTTTTTAGGCTAAAACCCTAAATTTATCAAAATAAAGTTTTAGTAGGAACTATATATTTAATCAAAATATTTTAGATGATTATTTTGGAAATCTAAAAAATTGTATTGGTAAAAAAATATAACTTTTTGTCAAAATAAAAATATTTGGGTAAAACCTTTTTTTTTGGAAATAACTAGATACACTATAGATATACATACTATATTTAAAATATGCAATAATATCAACAAAATTTATTACTGCTTTCTCAACACATATATTTAATAACACTAATAATATACATTATAAATAATGCAAAGTTAATACTATACTATAAATCCTAATATGTAAGACATACAAGTGTATTCACAGACTGAGTAATCCTAAGAGTAATCATAATTAATAATAATAATAAAAAATAATAAAAAAATATACTTATTACTACTGTTCTCTTCTCGGGTTGAGAGAGAAAAATAGTATAATAAAAAAGGAAAGAAGAATAATCAGAAGAAGAAGTCGGGAGAGAAAGAATAAGAGAGAGAGAGAGCTCGGGAATAATTGAGAGGAGGGAAGAGGTGAACGAAGAGGAGAGAAGGGCGAAAGGGGGCGGCGTTCGAGAGGGGGTCGGGATCGGCCGGCGGCATGGCGCGGCGCGCTAGGTGAGGCGGTGGACTCGGCGGCAATGGCGGAGGGAGCGGCGCACGCGGAGGGGAAAACACGGTGGCAGCGGGGACGGCAGATCCGCCGGATCCGCAGGGATCTGGTCGGAAGGAAAGGGGCGAAGGGGGGGCCGGCTCTGGTGGCGAGATCGGAAAAACTAGGGCTGCAGTGCCGTGCTCCGGAGGATGGCACGGAGGCGCTGCAAAGGCGGCGGAGGCGGTCAGGTTAGTAGTGGTGGTGGTGTTTTCCTTTGTCATTATTTTAGGGGTTTTGGGCTGCTCGGCCAAGGTGCTGGGGGTGGTTTGGTTGGTCGGGGAAGTTTTTGACCGTGGTGTCGAATACTGGTGGCAACGGCGGTTGTGGGGTGGTCGGGAAGGAGTGGTGATGGTGTGTTGGTCGTTCGTCGTGGGTTGGCTGTGGTTATGGATGCAGCGGGGTGATTTAGTGGGACGGTGGTTCGACCATAGTGGTGGTTGTGTTTGTTGGTGACCCGGGGAGTAGCGGCTTGCCGTGGTGGCGGTGCTGCCATTGGTGGTGTTAAGGAAGATGGGTCGGGAGTTGTGTGGCTGGCTGTCTATATGGTGGTGTTGCTAACGGTCGCGACGGTGGGGGTGGCGTATTTGTCCGGGGACAACAAGGGTGGTTGTTCGGGCCGTGCAGGGAGGAGGATGGGCAGGGGTTCGGCTAAGGTGATTCGTGGAGATCGATGTTGGGGGTGACGGTGATCGGGGTTGCCGTCGGCTTAGGCTTTTAGGATTTTTGTGTCGGGGTTTGTCTGACACGAGAAATTTATGTACTTGTAAAAGATGGAATAAGATTATGGATATGGGAACACGGACACGATGCACGCAATGGTGTATGGTGGAAATTATGGAGAAAATGTGGAGGAGTACCTACCTATTTATAGGATGTGGGAATTCCCATTAGGTTAAGGACTAAGATAGTTTAAACACCCATAAGATAATTCGTAATTTAATTTAATCAAATTTAAATCAATTCAATCAACAATAATCCAAATCCAAATCCAAATCCAATTCCAATTTAAATCTAGCTAATCTATACTCAAATTAAAAATTATATCTTTAAATTTAAACTATTTAAATTAAATCCAAAAATCTAATCAAAGATTGAGATTGCCACAATAATTAAAATATATTTTCCAAAAATACTAATAATAATAATTTTGAAAATTATACTATTATTTAAAAGTAACTAATAAATAATTATGAAATTTTATTTATGCACAAATAATATTTACATAAATAACTTTTCTAGTATACCATTTATAAGAAAATTATTTATTATTATACTATAATGAAAGGCTTTTCATAAATAAAATCATAAACTTGAAAATTTTTGGTATGATAGCAAAAATTATTTATTATAAATTATTTCGAAACTATAAAAAAAAAAAAAATTTTTAAAAATATGTATGCTCGCACATATTCGCACTCGTCGAACGAAAACGAAAAACGTAAATTCCTGTGCGACGTACAATACGACTATGCGACTTATAAATAAAAAAATCAGTACTAACATGTAGTAGAAATTTAGGGGTTTTACATCCTACCCAACTTACAAGAATTTCGTCCTCGAAATTAAGAATAATTGGGGGTTGAAAAGGTACATAGGTATATCGGTAACGAATACGATCAAGTCACTGGAGAGGCAAAGAAAAGACGTTCAATGCAAGCATGCATTAGAAAATCACGATTTTAAATAATGACTAAACTAAATCATGGATATGGCTAACTAACGCCAGAAGGAAAATGATTAGGGTTAAAGTTTAATTAAGATAACATACAATAAAGAATAGTACGGTACCAAGAGAAATAAATTTGAGAACTTAAAGACGTGGTTCCTTGGAAAAGATAGTAATCTAGGTTTAGGGGTACGACTAAGAAAACATTTCTAGTCATTCCTAAGTTCCAAACGATTAGATGGTGAAGGTAATAGTTTGAGGGTGAATAACTTGGGACGAGATTATAGTCACGTGGCTGGGTCGATGGCTAACTAGCTTAGCAATAGATGATGGGACAGCTAGAGGTGATACTTTGGGTCTATCTATCAAGTACGAGTCTTCGTCTAAATAGGTGAAAGATGAAAACCAATATGATTCCAAAGAAGTTGCTTTCGAATACCAATATGTGGTTCAAAGGCGAGTGAGTAATTCAAAAAGAATTGCCAAGGCTATCGCAGATGGGACTCTAGAGGGCAAGTTTAGCTATGTCCCCATCCACGTAGAATGATAGATAAAAGCGAACCAAAGTGCACTTTGGTTGATCAGACCATAATACGTCGGTTCTGATTAGACAATGTATTAGTGGGCGCCCATAATAACATATGTCACGAACAAGCTCGATAAGGAGTAAGCTTGCAAAACTAGACTATAATAGCAACATAAGATAGTCAAAATTAGTAAAGACATGGGCACGATTGAAATTGAAAGAAGTGGGACTAGTTCAAACTTATTAAGAATCTAGTCATATCCTAGGTTAGTGCCTATACAGTTGCCCTAGGGTTTACTTGTCTAAGGCTTGGTTAAGGCCAGAAGGAAGGTTAGGTCATAAGACGTTCTACCCAACTTACAAGAATTAAACTAGTAGGGTGATGGGACAATGGGTCATGTCCACCTAGTATGGGTTACCTTATTAATCTCTATCAAGCACGAAAGAAGAGCACGAATCACGATAGAAGGGATCAAGCAAGATGCAACTCGAGGAGTCAAGCGAGAAGGCGGTCAAGTATGTGGATGAGATCCTAGACTCTAATCCTATACACAGGCTTGCTTGGTACGGTAAAATAACCAAACAATTTATCTTGACCTTCATGGGCCCACCACAAAAACATGTAACGCTCCAGTCCCAAAATACGTAGGACCAAGTACGTAGACATGCCAGCTATATACATATGAAGTACATGGCCTTATATGTATACATAAGCTGTAAAATATAGTAATCCAAGACAAACTAAATCTCATCCATAATGAAAAGAATAATAATATAAATCAACTTGAATATTTATGGCACAATCGTTGGGCGGAGACAAAGTCCACTACCAACTATCTCAATGAAAGGAATGTACAAAAATCAATCAATAAAATGGCAAGACGAACCAAGCGCAATCGTCTTCGAAGGAATAGAGAAAATCACGGCCTTGACTAGAACACCTGCAATGAATCATGAAAGCACACACCTGGGGAAGAACCAAGTCCTCAGACGGACATAGCAAGGTACATGAAGAACAAGCTAATATGAACTGTCAGAATAATAAAATAATAATAAAAGACTATCCTAGACACCAATATGCAAAGGAAATTCTAACCGCCTAATGTGCCATTTAGAGGACAACTTTCATGCGCATGGGTAGGTTTTAGGCTATGTGTACGTAACTGGCATGCAGTCATCTGTATCCGGCCGTAATATCCAAAACATCAGAGGGTATCTGCAAATATATCGCCACAGTTCCATCCGGAGACTGTGGTTTACCTGTTTGGATTCCCATACGTACTAGCGACTATCCTTCCCCAATATTTCCTACACTGTTCAAGTCATGTCCATGGCTCGTCCAGTTTTGTAAATGCTTGAGTCTCTAAAACCCTAGTCATAGCAGTTACGATCATCTATCCGTCACACGACTTTAGAGAGGGCCAGTCCATAAGTCGTGCCCCTAGCAACATGTCTCCAACCGTGTAGTGTGTGTGTCATGGTCAAAAGAGATATAAGGATATCCCCCAACAGGAAGGTAGTCCGCTAACACTAAGTTAACATGCATAAAAAAAGTAACGACTAATAAAGTCGCTTGCACCCAAGTGTGGCTTGGATGCGTAGTTTAAACAAGGAAATTAACAATACGAAACAAAGTAAATAATACGAAAAATAAATAATATGACAGTAAATTAGCAAGGTGTAGCCCCCTTCCTGGAATTTTGCAATATTTTATTATTATTATTATTTTATTGAAGTTATATAATTTATTACGGTGGTTATTAAATATAAATTATTTATTATTATTAGATACCATCATTTTATTCTTATCATGATAATATATATGTATATGCCAATGTATTTGTAAATATTATATAAGTGAATATATATAGAGAGATATAAATATATACGTATAATTGTGTATATATAGGTATACATATATACGTGCGAAGGTGTATGTATATATATGTATATAATATATTATACATATGTATATGTGGGTACGTATATATGTTATATGGCATTGTGTGTACATATGTAAATATAAATAGATATATAAATATATATATATATATGTGTATAGGTGATTTATATATATAATATATATACATATGTATATGGGTATATATAAGTACGAGAGTATTTATGTATTTACATATAAATATATTTATATTATGTAAGATATGCAATTATGTATAGGAATATAATATATATACGTATACTTGGAATTATACAAGTATATACCTATAAGATAATTATATATACTAATATATTAGACCCCAGACCAACCGAGCCCAGGGCCAGTTCCCCACACCTAATAATCCCAGCCCAGCTGAGAGGAACCCATGGCCCAGCAGTAGCTGCCCAAGCCAGGACCACAAAACTTCCCCCATACTTGCACAACCCGACCCCTCCCCTTTGCTATGTTCGGATGATACGAAAAAAAAACCGACTCTATATATCGAGTGTCGAGAGAGAAACTCGACTAAACCCTAATCCTGAGCGTTCGCCATCCCAGCCGCCGTGGGAACGCCCACGCGCACGGCCGGAGCCATCGCGCGCACAGCTGCCACCCGCGCGTGCGCGAGCGCGTGACAGTGACAACAACAGCAGTGCAACAACGAATGCTACTTCGCGACGAGAATCCTTCCTCCACACTCGACGTCGTCGCGAACTGTTTTCCCCGGTACGATCCCGACATAACCCTCTACAATCCTGTTCATGTAGAAACATTTTTACTCGATTATATCGATCAGAAAATCGTCTTAAAAATCCCGAAAAAAACTGTTCCAGGAACAATTTCCAAACAATCCAAATACCCATATTGGGAGGCCGTTTCTGGTCAAACCAACGACCAGTTTAGAATTCTGTTTGAACAATTATTTAGACAACATGTAGGGGATCGAAACCCTTCAGATAGATTGATTTTTTATTTAGTTTACAGAAAGTTATTCGACGTCAAAAATTATGAAAAACCTGTTTTAAAAACTAGAAAATTGTTCCACACGACGTGCGTCCCGCCATTCCGGATGACGTGGTCGCGAACCGAAAGAATCGAAAGCTGCGTAACAGCTTCGTGGTCGTGTGGGCTTTGACGGAATTCAAATTAGTCGCGTGTGCCTGACAAATTTGATGCGTATCCGTCAAAATTCACCGTATCGTGCACGTTGCAAATTCTCCAATTACTTTGTGCACGCTCGTCAGATAGACGAAACTTGTGCCAACCGGACCGTATCATTTTTCTGGTCCTGTATGCCAAGTTTGATCCAATTCTGAGATAGTTGAAACCGACGTCGTTTTGCGGGCCCTACGGTCCCACTCAACGGAGATTTTGTGCACGGCCTGCCGAAATCCAACTTTGAACATACGCTTGGGTTCGTATGGGAAAACTGGATCCGTAGACATGTAGTTTGACGATATTAGAGACCGTTGACTCTGACACGCTTTTCGGTACAAAGCGGGTCCAACGGCGGACACCGTTTTGACCCAAAATTACCGTTTCACCCCTGTGTCTAGAATTGGACTTAAGGACAGGCAATCCCAGCTAATTTGACTATTTTGAGATCATTGGTATTGTCTATTTCAGCATCCGGGGACTGTTGTACGGGTTTTGACTATTGTGGCTTTCTGAGTGGTTCAGATTTATCGGTTACACCAGCACAGGACCACAGGCGAGTACAGTTTATTGTCTGCATTTCGATATTGATTTTCACTATATTTTATTGGTTGGTCATTGGTTATGTAATTATTTTCTATTAAAATTAGAGTCGGGAATGAGAAGTACCAAGGATGTGTGATCCGACCATAGGTAGTGTTTATTTCTGCAGTAGACATCGTAGACAGTGCTTACTTTTCTGCAAGTAGACATCGTAGACAGTGCTTACTTTTCTGCAAGTAGACATCGTAGACAGTGCTTACTTTTCTGCAAGTAGACATCGTAGACAGTGTTTATTTTTCTGCAAGTAGACATTGTAGACAGTGCTTATTTTTTTGCAAGTAGACATTGTAGACAGTGCTTATTTTTCTGCAAGTAGACATTGTAGACCGTGCGGTGTAGTGGCCCAGACTGATCACATATCAAAGGTACTTCTAACGGTGGAAAGTATATTGGTCTATTTATTACTATTGATTTTCTCACGGCTTTACGGTCATTTTCAAAACTCATGATTAATGCCTAACCCTTGTCTTATAGTCATTTTCTTTATTTGAAATTGCATTCAGTGAATTGTGCTCGTTCCATTCCTAACTGGAAACCAACATTTTCAGGTTAGCCGTGGATTCACTTATCATGGGAGTGACGGAAATACTTGCGGACAAGCCAAGAGACTAGCTAGATAGTTGAGTTGTAGTCATTCATTGAATTATACAAGTTTATATTCTTCTACAAATAAAAACTTGTGATCATTGTAAGTTAAATTAGTTTCTGTGAATGAGCATTGGATTATTTGTGATTTTGATCTTCATGGCCGTGACAGCGTTCTACCGCCGACACTGCGGCGTAGGCTGGCTTGGACACGTCTCGTATCCGTTAAAAAAAAATGGGTGCGGGTCGTAACAAGTTTTTCTGGTGGCCCATGCAGGTCTGTTTTTGCAAATCATGCGAACTCGTGATGGTACTTAAGTTAGTTGTACTATTATGAGCCTGCGACTAGGAAATGCTCATTTACGAATTAGAAATTAATTTAATTTACGAGAATGACTAGGACTAGGAGTCCCTTATACAAATTTACCGATGGGTAGTCTAGGCCATGCAATGTAGATAAGGAGTTATAAATTTTGATAGTTATCAGATCCCCATAGGTACACTAGTATCTCTTGATATGACGATATAATCTAATTTGGATAGATTATTCCCTTGGTAAGGCAGGGCTTCATAGAATTAATGATTTAACCTTGATAAATGGTACAATTCTTTCTCCTTGCCCTTTTGATATCACCCTCACATCTTAGTCAAATTGCCTATTTAGTTCCTATTTTTGCCCTAAGAATTGTTATTTTATGTTATCCATAGATGAACCTCAAGATAGTTTCGATTCAAGTTTTTCCTCAAAGGCTTGAATACACATAGAATAGTTAGAATGTTTGTATTTCTTTTGTCCTCAGTTATTTCTTCCTGTTCAATCCTTTATTTTAAGGGTTGTGACTGATAGGACAAATGTTTACGTTTTATTTCATAGTCAACTTGTTTGAATCTATAGAAGCCCATAAAGTTTTACAGATATAGTTAAAAGAATGTTAGTTGACTTATAATGGCAGGACAGCAGCGCACTGTCGCCATTTATTTGAATTATGGACTCACTGCAGCCAGCGGCGCTCTGGCGAGACACGACCCTAGAATTGAAATTTTAAAGAAATATCGGTTATAAAATTTTGCTAGAAATATGGCTAGTGGTCCTCTTTGACCATAGTCACACTGCTGTCAATATAAATTAGAGTATCGGATAGCATGTCACATCTGAATCAAGAAACCAAGGCTTTACCACAGCCCAATTTTACGGGCGAGGCGTAGCCCTCAGTGAAATGACTTCAGACGTGATTACAAATTAGGGATACTATAGAGGATAGGACAATGCTATGTATGTCCCATAAGATTCGAAGCCAATAGTAGTGGAAGTTCTGTGAGATTGGGTAGCGTGTCTCCCGATCTAGCATTCCGTGGTCCTTGTGACCTATTGACAAGGATATTGATTGACGCTATAATAGGTTTACCAAGAATATAGAATCCAGAGTTCCATAACCTATTAGTTGACCAAGACCTTATGGACATGAAGATTATAGGAAGATTGTATAAGCCAGAACACCAGGTAGGTTTTGATTCTCACAAAACTCGACACACTTGTGTCCTCTTTCAAAAAAAATCTTGTATATTTGTATTTGACTACCTTAACCAATACTGCTATTACAGCCTAGTTTTGCAAGCTCACTCTGTTCTCGAGCTTGATTCAAGGCATATGTTTAGTGGGGACGCCTGCTAACATATTGTCTAATCAGAATCAATGTATTATGGTCTGATCAACCATGATGCATTTGGTTCGCACTTTATTTAATTACCCTACGCGGATTGAGATGTAGGTGTCTCTAAGATTCCATCCGCGACTGCATTGACAATTCCTCTTGAATTATATGTTCGCCCTTGAATCACGAAATTATATTCAGTAACATCTCCCTTGAATTCTTTATTGTTTTTATCTTTCACTGATTGGAAAGATGAAAGCTCGTGATGGTAGAGAGATACAGAGTATTCTCATGGCTATGATAATGGTAGGCACAAGTGTAGCTACCAACGGCCAGTCCTGTGATTGAGTTACTCGTTCTCCTCTCGACCCCAAACTGTTATCGGGACTTTCAAGCCATCTAAATTTAAGAATGATTAGGGTTTTACCCTTAGTCGTAATGCCAACCTAGGAGACTACCTATTCTCAAGAGACCAAATGTTGTGAACCTCTAACCATCATTTGAAGCTTACTTCAACTAGAACCCATGTGACAATAGTCCGGTCGACTCGACACAAATAGAGATACATGAATTGGTTGTTAGAAATCTTTTTCATATGATGTGCCCTAGAGTTGGTTACCCCATCGATCTTGTATACGGTGGACGAGTAGGTCATTCTTTTATCGACCGTGTGTAATTGTACACACTCATGATCCATTTATTGAGGAACGATCATTGACTTGACTTATAACCATCGTACCCCGTTCCGTCATGATTCTTTATTAACAAGGGTCGAGGTATAATACCCGGACTTTTAGAATTCTTCTAGTCTCATTATTCCTAAAACCATATCCTAGCTTCTAAGGTGGGTAGACTGTAAGCCCTAAATTTTTAGGATATACCAGGATTATCAATTGATTAGAATAATATCCATTAGCATGACGATTAGTGCCCCATGGGCTCCCACTTTTCATTTAAATCCTTTTGTATCCCCGGCCGTGTCATTAATATTCGGAGCACGAGACCAGCTGTTACCTTCCAACAAATTTTACATGTAAGATCTAGACGAGTCCACCTTCATCTAGGTATATCATGTCCCATTCAAACCCGTCCCTTTGTACTCTATTTTTATGGTACGACTTTCAGGACAAAAAGGACTAGCTATAACCCTTACCATAGTACCGGTATACTTTCCGACCTCCACTAGAGCTTCAACCTTGACTCAATTCCTTCGACCCAATGTGTGGTGGTAATCTACTCGAAGCCCATTACGCTCATGCCACTAGTGTGCCATCCAATTGAGGCCTCATATGCCAGAAGGCGTATTTTTGGGCTTGAGGGACCTAGCTAACCAACTTGACTGGCAACTAGCCCGACCACTTGGGTCGAATTTTATTCTAGGTTACCCTAAATTAGTAGAACTAGTTTTATCACTAGGATCTTGTTCAGTCAAGATAGATTGAAATTCCAGATTCATCCAACCAGCGAGTGATGTCCAAATAGAGAACCCACTAAGACCCAGTAAAACCCATCCATGTATACCACCATACTTGGACTAAAACCGAACTATATGGAATAGGTCCCTGTACATATGATGTAGCCTCCACCTCTTAGAATGTGAAGTCAATCGTAACCCTCTTTTCATCCGTGTCATTGGGTACACTCTACCATTCTTGAAACTTCATACTTGCTCCCGATTATTTTTTTTATCTCCCTGTCCTTCCTATTTCGAAGCAACGAATGACCAAGCTTATTAGAATCTATCAATATTCTTAGTTACTTGTGTGAATTATTGCTTGTTAAATTTTGAGTTGCTTGATAAATGAGAGAAGATTATAGAGGATATATGCCCTAGATATCTATTGGTAGTAATTTTAGCAATTAGTTAGAAGATTATAAAGTTTTAGCGACAAGAGATTCGATGGAGTAGTGTGACCAAAGGTGGGTAGAAGTCCTCAAGTATTCGGAGTTACGAAATGGCTAGGAGGAAGATATAAATATTTTGAGAAATTAAAATTCGAGGATATTGTGGTAATAGTGGATTTATTTTTTATGTTTAAATTTTTGGCATGTTTACGATTAGAATTTCGAGGACGAAATTATTTTTAAGGTGGGTAGATTTGTAGCCCCCTTCCCGAAATTTTGCAATGTTTTTTTATTATTATTATTTTATTGAAGATAATATTATTACGGTGGTTATTAATATAAATTATTTATTATTATTAGATACCATCATTTATTATTATCATGATAATATATATGTATATGCCAATGTATTTGTAAATATGATATAAGTGATATATATATAGAGATATATAAATATATACGTATAATTGTGTTATATATATAGGTATACATATATACGTGCGAAGGTGTTATATATATGTATATAATATATTATACATATGTATATGTGGGTACGTATATATGTATATATGGCATTGTGTGTACATATGTAAATTAAATAGATATTAAAATATATATAAATATGTGTATAGGTGATTTTATTATATAATATATTATACATATGTATATATGGGTATATATAAGTACAAGAGTATTTATGTATTTACATATAAATATATATATATAATTATGTAAGATATGTAATTATGTATGGGAATTATATATATATATATACGTATACTTGGAATTATACAAGTATATACCTATAAGATAATTATATATACTAATATATTAGACCCCAGGCCAACCGAGCCCAGGGCCAGCTCCCCACACCTAATAATCCCAGTCCAGCTGAGAGGAACCCAGGGCCCAGCAGTAGCTGCCCAAGCCAGGACCACAAAACTTCCCCCATACTTGCACAACCCGACCCCTCCCCTTTGCTATGTTCGGATGATACGAAAAAAACCGACTCTATACATCGAGTGTCGAGAGAGAAAGTCGACTAAACCCTAATCCTGAGCGTTCGCCATCCCAGCCGCCGTGGGAACGCCCACCGCGCACGGCCGGAGCCACCGCGCGACAGCTGCCACCCGCGCGAGCGCGAGCGCGTGACAGTGACAACAATAGCAGTGCAACAACGAATGCTACTTCGCGACGAGAATCCTTCCTCCACACTCGACGTCGTCGCGAGCCGTTTTCCCCGGTACGATCCCGACATAACCCTCTACAATCCTGTTCATGTAGAAATATTTCTACTCGATTATATCGATCAGAAAATCGTCTTAAAAATCCCGAAAAAAACTGTTCCAGGAACAATTTCCAAACAGTCCAAATACCCATGTTGGAAGGCCGTTTCTGGTCAAACCAACGACCAGTTTAGAATTCTGTTTGAACAATTATTTAGACAACATGTAGGGGATCGAAACCCTTCAGATAGATTGATTTTTTATTTAGTTTACAGAAAGTTATTCGACGTCGAAAATCATGAAAAACCTGTTTTAAAAACTAGAAAATTGTTCCACACGACGTGCGTCCCGCCATTCCGGATGACGTGGTCGTGAATCGAAAGAATCAAAAGCTGCGTAACAGCTTCGTGGTCGTGTGGGCTTTGACGGAATTTAAATTAGTCGCGTATGCGTGACGAATTTGATGCGTATCCGTCAAAATTCACCGTATCGTGCATGTTGCAAATTCTCCAATTACTTTGTGCATGCTCGTCAGATCGAGATGAAACTTGTACCAACAGGACCGTATCGTTTTTCTGGTCATGTATGCCAAGTTTGGTCCAATTCTGAGACAGTTGAAACCGACGTCATTTTGCGGGCCCCACGGTCCCACTCAACGGGCGATTTTGTGCACAGCCTGCCGAAATCCAACTTTGAACATACGGTTGGGTTCGTATCGGAAAACTAGATCCGTAGACATGTAGTTTGACGACATTAGAGACCGTTGACTCTGGCACGCTTTTCGGTGCAAAGCGGGTCCAACGGCGGACACCGTTTTGACCCAAAATTACCGTTTTGCCCCTGTGTCCAGAATTGGACTTAAGGACCGACAATCCTAGCTAATTTGACTATTCTGAGATCATTGGTATTGTCTATTTCAGCATCCGGGGACTGTTGTACGGGTTTTGACTATTGTGGCTTTCTGAGTGGTTCAGATTTATCGGATACACCAGCACAGGACCACAGGCGAGTACAGTTTATTGTCTGCATTTCGATATTGATTTTCACTATATTTCATTGGTTGGTCATTGGTTATGTGATTATTTTCTATTATAAATTATTGAGTCGGGAATGAGAAGTACCAAGGATGTGTGATCCGACCATAGACAGTGTTTATTCTGCAGTAGACATCGTAGACAGTGCTTACTTTTCTGCAAGTAGACATCGTAGACAGTGTACTTTTCTGCAAGTAGACATCGTAGACAGTGCTTACTTTTCTGCAAGTAGACATCGTAGACAGTGCTTATTTTTCTGCAAGTAGACATTGTAGACAGTGCTTATTTTTCTGCAAGTAGACATTGTAGACCGTGTGGTGTAGTGGCCCAGACTGATCACATATCAAAGGTACTTCTAACGGTGGAAAGTATATTGGTCTATTTATTACTATTGATTTTCTCACGGCTTTACGGTCATTTTTAAAACTCATGATTAATGCCTAACCCTTGTCTTATAGTCATTTTCTTTATTTGAAATTGCATTCAATGAATTGTGCTCGTTCCATTCCTGACTGGAAACCAACATTTTTAGGTTAGCCGTGGATTCACTTATCATGGGAGTGACGAAAATACTTGCGGACAAGCCTAGAGACTAGCTAGATAGTTGAGTTGTAGTCATTCATTGAATTATACAAGTTTATATTCTTCTACAAATGTAAAACTTGTGATCATTGTAAGTTAAATTAGTTTCTGTGAATGAGCATTGGATTATTTGTGATTTTGATCTTCATGGCCGTGACAGCGTTCTACCGCCGACACTGTGGCGTAGGCTGGCTTGGATACGTCTCGTATCCGTTAAAAAAAAAAGAACGGGTGCGGGTCGTGACACAAGGTATACTTTCCTATTATGACGCCTGGTGAGCTGCCTGGTGTGGTACAATAAAGGTGGCACAAGATCGACTTTGGTGTTACAACTACGCAAGGGAGCCTCTGTTGACGACACGGAGTATTCCACCGGGTCCATAACGGTCAACTTAGTTGGGTTTGACCTAAGGTAGTACAAAATTGGCGAGGAATAGGAATAATGGGGTTGGTCATGGAAGGGAGGAAAAAAAAATGGATAACAATAAATATACGATTTTTGAGAACTATTTACAATCCTTGAAAACTAGATTCTTTTAGTAAAATATTTTACGTAATACTTGAAAATAGTTCGTAATAATTTGGAAACCACAACAATTATTTTAAGCTAAATACGTAAATATGAAGAAATAGTTTTTAGGCTAAAACCCTAAATTTATCAAAATAAAGTTTTAGTAGGAACTATATATTTAATCAAAATATTTTATATGATTATTTTGGAAATCTAGAAAATTGTATTGGTAAAAAAATATAACTTTTTGTCAAAATAAAAATATTTGGGTAAAACCTTTTTTTTTTTGGAAATAACTAGATACACTATAGATATATATACTATATTTAAAATATGCAATAATATCAACAAAATTTATTACTGCTTTCTCAACACATATATTTAATAACACTAATAATATACATTATAAATAATACAAAGTTAATACTACTAATAAATCCTAATATGTAAAACACATACAAGTTAATCCTAAGAGTAATCATAATTAATAATAATAATAATAATAATATACTTACTACTGTTCTCTTCTCGGGTTGAGAGAGAATAGCAGTATAATAAAAAAAGGAAAGAAGAATAATCAGAAGAAGAAGTTGGAAGAGAAAGAATAAGAGAGAGAGAGCTCGGGAATAATAGAGGGGGGAAGAGGTGAACGAAGTGGAGAGAAGGGCGAAAGGGGGCGGCGTTCGAGAGGGGGTCGGGATCGGCCGGCGGTGTGGCGCAGCGTGCTGGGCGTGGCGGTGGACTCGACGGCAAGGGCAGGAGGAGGAAGCGACGCACGCGGAGAGAAAAATGCTGTAGCGGCAGGGACGACGGATCCGCCGGATCCGCGAGAATCTGGTCGGAAGGAAAGGGTCGAAGGGGGGCCGGCTCTGGTGGCGAGATCGAAAAAGCTAGGGCTGCTGGCCATGCTCCGGAGGATGGCACGGAGGCGCTGTAAAGGCGGCGAAGGCGGTCATGTTAGTAGTGGTGGTGGTGTTTTCCTTTGTCATTATTTTAGGGGTTTTGGGCTGCTCGGCCAGGGTGGCCGGGGGTGGTTTGGTTGGTCGGGGAAGTTTTGGCCGTAGTGTCGAATACTGGTGGCAACGGCGGTTGCGGGGTGCTCGGGAAGGAGTGGTAATAGTGGTGTTGGTCGTTCGACGTGGGTTGGCTGTGGTTATGGATGCGGCGGGGTGATTTGGTAGGACGGTGGTTCGACCATAGTGGTGGTTGTGTTTGCTGGTGACCCAGGGAGGAGCGGCTTGCCGTGGTGGCGGTGCTGCCATTGGTGGTGTTGAGGAAGATGGGTCGGGAGTTGTGTGGCTGGCTGTCTATGGTGGTGTTGCTAACAGTGGCGACGGTGGTGGTGGCGTATTTGTCCGGGGACAATAAGGGTGGTTGTTGGGGCCGTGCAGGGAGGAGGAGGATGGGCAGGGGTTCGGCTAAGGTGATTCGAGGAGATCGATGTTGGGGGTGACGGCGATTGAGGTTGCCGTCGGCTTAGGCTTTTAGGATTTTTTGTGTCGGGGTTTTTCTAACACGAGAAATTTATGTACATGTAAAAGATGGAATAAGATTATGGATATGGGTACACGGACACGATGCACGCAATGGTGTGTGGTAGAAATTATGGAGAAAATAATGTGGAAGAGTACCTGCCTATTTATAGGATGTGGAAATTCCTATTAGGTTAAGGACTAGGATAGTTTAAACACCCATAAGATAATTTGTAATTTAATTTAATCAAATTTAAATCAATTCAATCAACAATAATCCAAATACAATACAATTCCAATTTAAATCTAGCTAATCTATACTCAAATTTAAAATTATATCTTTAAATTTAAACTATTTAAATTAAATCCAAAATCTAATCAAAGATTTAGATTGCCACAATAATTAAAATATTTTCCAAAAATACTGCTAATAATAATTTTAAAAATTATTAGTATTTAAAAATAAACTAATAAATAATTACAAAATAAATTTTATGCACAAAATATTTACATAAATATACTTTTCTAGTATACCATTTATAAGAAAATTATTTATTATTAACTATAAATCAAAGGATCTTCATTAATAAAATCATAAACTTGAAAATTTTTGGTATGGTAGCAAAAAATTATTTATTATAATATTATTTCGAAACTATAAAAATAAAAAAATTATTTTTAAAAAAATATGTACGCTCGCACATATTCGCACTCGTCGAGAAAAAACAAAAAACAAAAATTCCTGTGCGACGTACAATACGACTATGCGACGTATAAATAAAAAAATCAGTACTAACATATAGTAGAAATTTAGGGGTTTTACAGGTGACATCGACGTGGTTGCTTCGAGAAATTTGTGGATCTGTTACCCTTTTTATGCACTGAAAGTACGGGTAATAGATCATGAGGAAGATGCTCCTTTGGAAAGAAGTTCAGAGGTATGATCATACATGACTTACTACCCAGAAGATGTGATATAGATTCATTTGAGATGACCAGAGTGTAAGTTCAGCGGTCCCTGGGGGCACATAACTTAACAGTCCGGTTGATATGGAGGATGTCGTTTAGACATAATACTTTTTCAGAAACTTGCCGTTGATGGGCAACATGAGCAAGTCTCTATTTTGTTTTGCGCGACTGTAAGCACCATTGGAGAATACAGCCTCGATGACAAATGGGCCTTCCCACTTTGGCTGGAATTTTTTGGCAGTTTTGTGAGTCATAACCATCGGCCTCCGAACTGCCAGAACGAGATCGTCCACTTGGAATGTTCTGAGTTTAACCTTCTTGTTGAAGGCTCAGGAGATACGGGCTTGATACAGCTCAATTCGTTGTTGAGCTAACAGGCGCTTCTCATCTAAGGCCTCCAACTCTTGTAGCCGACGACGGTAATTATCATCCGTCGTTATTCGATAGGTGAGGACGACGCAGAGCGAGAGGATTTGAGTCTCCAATGGGAGAACTGCCTCACTCCCATACACCAGAGAGAATGGTGTATTCCCGGCGGCCGTCCGGACTGTAGTATGGTACGCCCATAAGCATTCGCCAAGCTTTTTATTCCAGTCGCGTTTGTTGGAAGACACGAACATCTTGAGCATCTTGATTATAGTTTTGTTAAATGCTTCTACCAACCCATTCACCGTCGGATTGTACGGTGTTAAAGCAACATTCTGGATCCGATGTCTGTCGTAAAATCGATAGAAGGCGTGGCTTGCGAACTGCGGACCATTA
>JANAVB010020739.1:0-63446 GCA_029216955.1 Iris pallida
CCAAATTGACGAAGGACTATGTCAAGCATGTAAGGCTCCTTGATATTGTCACGACCCGCACCCGCTAAGAGGGCACGTGACGCGACAACGCCCAGCCCTCACCGGAAAAACGGCGTGGAACGCTGTGTATTTTCTAGTCTGACAACAGTTTATATAATAACAAAACCTGTCGAGCATATAGTCAACTCCGAACGGAGGACAAGCAATGAATATATATAATGCTCAATCACAACTCTAAGACGAAAAGTAAAGACTGAAAGATAAAGACAACAAGACGAGAAAAATAACCTGTCAAGTCCAGAAACAAATAATATAAAAGTCCAGTCTCTAAGTACAGTCCAAATATAATACAGTCTCAAAAAGTAGTACAGTCTCAAAAAGTAACTGGAGACAAAGTCCAGTACAAAGACCTACTCTAAACTATACAAGTGGTATGGTCTCGTCAGGCGGAGCTACGCCCTGCGGGACCAAGTCTAGGCTCACTACGTCGTCCGGACCGTAGTAGGTACTGCAATCTCCCTCGTCGAAATCTGTAATATTTATCAACAGTCCAGTCAGGATGGAACGAGTACATATATCTCATAACAGATCTCAAGATAGAATAAAAGCTATAAGACTGTAAATAGAGCATATACAATGAATCATGGAGTGTACATGTATATAGATCATGGCATGGTAAACTGTAGAGCTAAGCTAGAACAAGAAGTAGAACTGTAATCAAGGCATGTACACAAGTCAAGATAAGCCATATGTCCAATGTGTGTGAGTAGTAGTTTCAGCTTGTGATCGGCTTGGGAACCTGTCGAGAATCGGCCTGGCAAGTCATAAGTGCGGTATATGACTCACACTGTTCAAGATAGCAAGGGGATATGATCACAGGCCTACGCTACTACTCCCCCTACCCCAACTGGTAGAATGGATCCAAACAGGACACGTCACTGCACGGGATTCTAATGAGAAGGTAGCTAGCCTTCTCTAGAATCAGTGACCAATATCGAGCAAGAGCTACAAGGGTGCTTGCACAATATATCCCAACCTAAGAAGGAGAAAACATCTCTCGTCGGGATCCAAGAATACCAATCCGTGAGAACCATGTGTCGGGAATAAGCATATCAACACTAAGTACATGAATCATAGCAGTTATCATAAATTGGGAATAAGTATCAGAGAATGTACTCGCCTGTAAGATGATAAAATACGTCGACTGGAGCAACTGTAGTATCTCGAGGACCTATAGAGAACAAGACGTATCAATACTAAGTTTAGGAAGTAAAGTTAAATCAAAATAAACCCTATTTAGTCATTCTAGGTCAAGACATGTCTAGTCGGGTCAATCTTGGTCATGGGAGAACATTAGAAGTTCAACCGGATCAATCTAGGTCGAAAACTGACTTACCGTTGACTTTTGGTCAACGGGTCAATTTTGGTCAACTCGAGGTCAACACTAGGTCAACACTAGGTCACTGGTGACTAATAGTTGACTTTTAGTCAATGGTCCAAGTTGGATGGAATTTGGGACCAAATTGGGTAAAGTGTTGACCCATGGTTGACTTTTAGTCCAAGAAGTCAACCGTGGTCAACCGGTCCAAGACTAGGTTTAGATAGCTAATCCTACTCATTACCAACCTATATAACCTATGTCGAAGTCCATCTTGGACTTCAAACTCAATTTCTCGGCCGTAGGCCAATTTCCTAATTTAGCCTTTTTAAGGGTTAAATTCTACCCTCGGCGCTAGTCTAGATAGCCTACCTACGCTACTTATTTTGACCCGATCTCCCTAGGGTAGTAGGGTACTATCCTATAGGTTCGTTATCTACCAAAATACCTAAGTAGAGTGGACGTTTGGTCCACCTTACGGCCCATTGCAGAAATCTCGAATATCTCGAGATACGCACTGATACGGCGCGATACCGGCGCCCTATGACCCCGATTTCCACCCGGGAGCTTACCCGCAAAATCTAAATCACATTACCTAGGTCCATGTCAAGTTTCATCGCGATCCGATGCTCCGGGCTCAATTCGCCCTCTAACTCGATTTCTAGCAAAACCCTTTCTATTTGCTCTCGTTCTAATTTCCCTTTTCGATTCTCGATTCTAATTCTCCTTCATCTCAACTCTCTAACCTTCTTCTTCTTCTCTAATTCCTCTTCTTATTCCCTCCTTCCTATTCTTCTTCAATTCCCTTGTCTCTCTAATTTCTCTTTTCTATTCTTCTAATCTTTCTAGATTCTAGCTCCTTTCTCATTTCTCTTCTTCTAATTTTCTCTCTAAACTTCTCCATATAAACATATATATAATCTATATATACACTTGCTTATAGACTAATGGGGGGTTCATTGGTGCTAGGGGGGTCAAAAGGGGGCTGCTAGCTGCTGCTGCTGCTGCCTGCAAGCTGCTGCTGCTGCTGCTAGCTGCTGCTGCTGCTGCTGCTGCAAGTGCCAGCTGCTGCTGCTGCTGCCACTGCATTAGCTGCTGCTGCGGCTACTTCTACTACTACTACTACTACCTCTTCCTCTATACATATATATATATATCTATATACATATATACATCTATCTATATATCTATCTATCTATTCGTATATAAATCCATCCCTCTACCTATATATATCTAAATCTATATATCTCTACACCCACACCCATATACATATATACACACACATATACATATATCCACACACACACATATACATATATATACAAATACGTATATACATTATACATATATACACATATAATTAAACACACTCTCTCACACACAACCTCACACACACACCACCACTCTCATCCTCTCCTCTACCACTCTCCACACCCACACAAATATATACATACATATATATTCCCATATATATATCTAATACAAACACATATATATATATCTATATAATATATACATATACATATATATACATATATACACCCTTTGTCTATAATTCCTCCTATTAACCACTTAAACTAGAATTCTAGGAAAAATCCTATAAAATAGGGCAAAGTGTAGAGAATGAGATTCTCTACACTTATTGTGAAGGTCATAAATAAAGAGGAATTAAATGAAGGGTTTAATATCATACCTAATAGAGAGAGAGAGCTTGAAGGAAGAAAAGAAATTTGAAGAAGAAGGAGACTTTTGTGTGAAGTAACAAAGAAGGGGGGGGGGGGGGGGGTTCTCTTCATGGCCGGCCACTCCAAGTGTGGGCTATTGGGTTGGGATCCAATAGCCCACAACCCAATACCCTTAGTTTGGGTTTAAATTCAAATCGGGTTGGTTCGGTTCGATTCGGTTGATTCTAAACGACTAATTAAGCCTCTAAAATGACTAATTAATTCATGGAAAGTAGGGTTTAAGATTTCTAACCTAATTATGATGGTACATGGGCTAAGCCCAGCTAGTATGGGGGTCCCACTAGGGTCCAGGCTACCCGGGTCTCCAAATTGGGTCCGAATTGGATAAAATTCAAACCGACTCAAATAAATTCCTAAAAATCATATAAAATCAAATAAAATTCCTAAAATATTATTAAATTTGAAAATGACAAAAATACCCCCAATTTGAAAAACTGGGGTGACAAATCTACCCTCCTTAAAAAATTTCGTCCTCGAAATTGAATGAGGACTAACACAGCAATCATGAACAGAACAAGGAAAAAAGAAAATTTACCTCAAGGCTCGAAGAGATATGGGAATCGCTCCCGCATGTCGTCCTCCCTCTCCCAGGTGGACTCACCTGGAGAGTGGTGTCTCCATGCAACGCGAACCAAGGGAATGACCTGGTTCCGGAGCACCTTCTCTCTTCGGTCCAAGATCTCGACCGGCTTCTCTGGGTAGCTGAGTGTCGGTCCCACTACGATCTCTGAGTGGTCTAAGACGTGACTGGGATCTGCCACGTACCGTCTCAGCTGCGACACGTGGAACACACTGTGCACTCCCTCTAGTGCAGGCGGTAACTCCAGTCGGTAAGCCACTGCACCGACCCTGTCCAGGATACGGAATGGTCCGATGTATCGTGGACTAAGCTTCCCGCCGCCACCAAAACGAATCGTGCCACGCGTCGGAGAAATCCGCAGAAAGACAAGATCATCCACCTAAGAACAAAACAAGACTTAGAGCTTTATCTAAAACAATCACAATCAGACTCAAGTACTAGAAAAATCTAATTTATACCTCAAACTCCAATGGTCTCCGGTGGCTATCGGCCCAGTGCCGCTGCCTATCCTGCGCCACCCGAAGTCTATCTCTGATAACCCTGACCTTCTCTGCAGCATCTACCACCATCTCAGGGCCAAGCAAAACCCTCTCACCGACATCATCCCAAGACAAGGGAGTACGGCACCTCCGTCCGTATAGAGCCTCGAAAGGTGACATCTCTATACTGGCTTGGTAGCTGTTGTTGTAAGCAAACTCTACCAAGTGAAGGTGGTCCTCCCAAGATCCCCCGAAGTCCAAGACACAGGTACGCAGCATATCCTCGAGGGTCTGAATCGTCCTCTCCGACTGCCCGTCTGTCTGGGGGTGATATGCTGTACTGAACTTGAGCGATGTGCCCAAGCTAAGCTGCAAACTCCGCCAGAAGTGGGAAGTGAATCGGCTGTCCCGATCCGAGACTATACTCACTGGCACCCCGTGTAATCGGACTATCTGCCGCACATACATCTCGGCCAACCTCTCCGTCGACAAACCCACTTTGAAAGGCAAAAAGTGGGCTGATTTGGTCAATCGATCAACAATGACCCAAATCGCATCCTTCCCTCCTGGAGAGCGCGGAAGCCCAGATACAAAGTCCATAGTGATATGCTCCCACTTCCACTCAGGAATGGGGAGTGGCTGGAGCAATCCACCGGGTCTCTGCCTCCCGGCCTTCACCTGCTGGCACACCAAACATCTCGACACGAACTGAGCCACCTCACGTTTCATGCCATACCACCAAACATGCTGTCTCAAGTCTCTATACATCTTGTTGGCTCCGGGATGCATAGAGTACTGAGAACGGTGCGCCTCCTGAAGAACCTCCTCCCGAAGTCCTCCGCTCGGCACGCACAATCTGGTACCATGCCTCAACGACCCATCCCCTGCTAAAGAGAACTCCTCCAACAGTCCCATCTGGACCTGCTCCCTGATGACCTTCAGAGCCTCATCCTCAAACTGAGCTGCCCTGACTCTGTCCATCAGCTCCGACTGCACCTGCAGACCCCACATCTGCGCCTCGAACCCAGGAACTATCACCTCTATGCCCAAGCTCTCCAGATCTGCCAGAAGGTGACGATCCATCGTCAAACACATAGCCACGGGATACCTGCTCAAAGCATCCGCGACCACGTTGGCCTTCCCCTGATGGTACTGCAAGGATATATCAAAATCCTTCATCAGCTCTAACCATCGCCTCTGCCTCATATTCAGCTCCTTCTGGGTAAACACGTACTTCAAGCTCTTGTGGTCAGTATAGATCTCCACACGCTCTCCGTACAGATAGTGTTTCCACAGCTTCAAAGCAAAGATGACCGCTGCCAGCTCAAGATCGTGGGTAGGGTAATTCCTCTCATGAGGACGTAACTGCCTGGATGCATAGGCAATTACCTTCCCGTGCTGCTGAAGCACACAACCCAAACCCCGTCCTGAAGCATCACTATAGATCGTATAACCACCAGATCCAGATGGCAGCGTCAAGATAGGAGCTGTAGTCAACCTCGCCTTCAACTCCTCGAAGGCGGCCTGGCACTCATCGGACCAAACAAACTCCTCGTCCTTCCTGGTAAGGCGGGTCATCGGCTGGGCAATCCTGGAAAAGTCCTGCACGAACCTCCGGTAGTAACCTGCCAGACCCAGAAAACTCCGAACCTCTGCTACTGAGCTCGGCGTCGACCAGGACTCCACTGCAGAAATCTTCTTCGGATCCACTGAAATCCCCTCGCCAGAGACAACATGGCCTAGGAACTCCACGCGATCCAAGAAGAACTCGCACTTGGACAACTTCCCGTACAGCTGCTCCCTCCTGAGAGTGTCCAACACAATCCTCAGGTGCTCCTCGTGCTCCTCTGGTGTCTTCGAATAGATGAGAATGTCATCAATGAAGACCACCACGAACTTGTCAAGGTACTGGTGAAATACATTGTTCATCAAGTTCATGAATACCGCCGGGGCGTTGGTCAACCCAAACGGCATGACGGTATACTCATACTGGCCATAGCGGGTCCGAAAGGCAGTCTTCGGAATGTCATCCCAGCTTCACCTTCAGCTGATGGTACCCAGTACGCAGTCGATCTTCGAGAACACCTCGCGCCGCTCAACTGGTCGAACAAGTCATCAATCCTCGGCAGAGGATACTTGTTCTTGATGGTAAGGTTGTTGAGCGCCTGTAACAATACACAGACGTACCGTACCATCCTTCTTGGGGACGAAAAGAACTGGCGCACCCCAAGGTGAAGAACTAGATCGAATAAAGCCCTTGTCCTCCAGCTCGTCGACCTGCTTCTTCAGCTCCGCTAACTCGCTATTGTTGACTCTATAGACGTGCTGGGAGATAGGCTCAGCGCCTGGCACTAGATCTATAGAGAACTCAACATCACGATCTGGCGGCATCCCGGGCAGCTCCTCCGGAAAGACATCCAAGTACTCAGCAATAAGTGGATGTGGCAACACCGGCCCCGCCAACAATGCTCCGCAGAAACCATCTCCCTGCTCCACAGCACCCCTGGTGAACTCATACTCCGGCTCCCCCGGCGGCCTAAACAGAATCCTGCCCCCTCTGCAGTCGATGCTAGCGTGGTGCGTGCTCAACCAATCCATACCGAGTACCACATCGTAACTCGGAAGTGGCATTACGAGCAAACACGCACTCAGCTCCCGGCCTCTCAAGGAAACTCTCCGCCCCTTGCAAACATTATTAACTAGGATGATGCCATTTCCAGTCATAATCTTGCAAGTCCTACCCAGATATTCAGCAATGATGTTGTGCCTAAGAGCAAAAGAAACAGACACAAAACTGTGCGTAGCACCAGAATCAAATAAGGCCAAAGCTGGAAAAGAATCGAGCAGAATAGAACCTGCGACAACATCCGCAATAGGCTCCACCTCCTCGGCTGCAAGAGTAAAGGCTCTACCCTGACCACCCCTCTGCTGGCGGTGCTGAACGAACTGCTGCTGCTGAGTCGGGAGCGGACCTCGCTGCTGAACTACCGGCACACTAGCTGGTGCCCTCTGAACGGGTGCCCTCTGAGCTGCTCCTGCTGCACGGGAGTTCTTGGGACACTCCCGCATCTGATGCCCAGCGGCACCACAAAGAGACATAGCCCCAGTCTCCTCCTACAGAACTCGAAGAGATGACCGGGCTTCTTGCAGAAGTTGCACGGTGGATCATCCTGCCCCGGACGCTGCTGACTCCTCTGGACAGACGCTCTGGCCTGCCCCCTGCTGCTGGTGATGCTGGAACGACTGGTGCTGAAGCTGAGGGCGCTTAGCAGGCCCTGCACTGCTACTGGCCCCAGAAAACACATCTCGATCCCTCTTCGGCTTCAAGCCCAAGTCCCTCTCTACCTTCCGAGCCTCTGCGTAAACCTCCGCATATGTCGCGTAGAAAGAAGGGATCTGGAACTTGATATCCCAAGCCAATCCCTCCCTGAAGCGCTCCGCTCGGATCACCGGGTCACTCACCATGTACTCGGCATATCGGCCCAGCCGGCCGAACTCCGCCGCATACTCCTCTATGGTCATGCTGCCCTGCTGCAGGTTCTGGAACTGCCGCACCAGGCCAATCTTGTCCGTAGGGGAAAAGAACTTCTCTCTAAACAGGGCCCGAAACTCTGCCCAAGTATGGCCCTCTCCTGCAAGAGCCGGCTCATTCCGGAACCATGTCCGGGCAATATCTAACAACTGCAACCCTACCGCCTCGACCCTCAGGTCGGCTGCCAGGCGGCAGGCCCCCATCTGGCGCTCGATATCCTCGAGCCAATCATCAGCATAGATAATGCCCTCTGTCCCCTTGAAATCCCTCGGCCCAAGCTTCTTGAAAGCATGGATATCCCCGATCTTCGGCTGCTGCTGCTGAACCTCCCTCTGTGGAGCCTGACGCTCCACTGCCGCCATAGCCAATCTGTGCGCATCCTCCATGCCCTGGCGTATGACCTCTGTCTGCCTCAACTGAGCCTCGTGCTGAGCCCGCTGGGACTCAAGCACCTGGTGGAAGAACGCTAGCATTTGCCCCATATCTGTGGGCAGAGGAGGCAATGGAGGAATAGCTCCCATCATCACCGAAGGAGTCCCCTGCTGAGGAGGAAGAATACCCGCGGCAGCTCCCACTGTAGCCCCTGGCACTACGGGAAGAGTACCCGCAATGGCCCCAGGGACGGTCATAGAGGTAGCTGGAGGAGTACCCCCAAGAGCCCCAACAGAAGTCCCATCAGCCGGGGAAGTAACCGGAGCCTGTCCGCCAGAAGTGGCAGACCTCTCCGTCTCCCCGAGCCCCTCGCCAGGAGAATGAGTCATCAATATCCTGGAGACAAATTAAGAAGAAGATATCAATATGGCACATGAAGGCAATATCAAAGGAGGACAGCTAGAAAGCAGTAAATCAATATCAAAGACGGTAAGCAAGATAAGCAATGAGAGATCCTACTGTGATTGAGCACTCCTAGCATACTATTCTTATGGGTAACACAGGCTCGTAGTCAACACTCTAAGACGAGCGCCGCTACGACATCGCACTAATTGCGACTTCAGGACCTGCGTGGGCCACCACTAAAACGTGTCACGACCCGCACCCGCTAAGAGGGCACGTGACGCGACAACGCCCAGCCCTCACCGGAAAAACGGCGTGGAACGCTGTGTATTTTCTAGTCTGACAACAGTTTATATATATAACAAAACCTGTCGAGCATATAGTCAACTCCGAACGGAGGACAAGCAATGAATATATATAATGCTCAATCACAACTCTAAGACGAAAAGTAAAGACTGAAAGATAAGACAACAAGACGAGAAAATATAACCTGTCAAGTCCAGAAACAAATAATATAAAAGTCCAGTCTCTAAGTACAGTCCAAATATAATACAGTCTCAAAAAGTAGTACAGTCTCAAAAAGTAACTGGAGACAAAGTCCAGTACAAAGACCTACTCTAAACTATACAAGTGGTATGGTCTCGTCAGGCGGAGCTACGCCCTGCGGGACCAAGTCTAGGCCCACTACGTCGTCCGGACCGTAGTAGGTACTGCAATCTCCCTCGTCGAAATCTGTAATATTTTATCAACAGTCCAGTCAGGATGGAACGAGTACATATATCTCATAACAGATCTCAAGATAGAATAAAAGCTATAAGACTGTAAATAGAGCATATACAATGAATCATGGAGTGTACATGTATATAGATCATGGCATGGTAAACTGTAGAGCTAAGCTAGAACAAGAAGTAGAACTGTAATCAAGGCATGTACACAAGTCAAGATAAGCCATATGTCCAATGTGTGTGAGTAGTAGTTTCAGCTTGTGATCGGCTTGGGAACCTGTCGAGAATCGGCCTGGCAAGTCATAAGTGCGGTATATGACTCACACTGTTCAAGATAGCAAGGGGATATGATCACAGGCCTACGCTACTACTCCCCCTACCCCAACTGGTAGAATGGATCCAAACAGGACACGTCACTGCACGGGATTCTAATGAGAAGGTAGCTAGCCTTCTCTAGAATCAGTGACCATATATCGAGCAAGAGCTACAAGGGTGCTTGCACAATATATCCCAACCTAAGAAGGAGAAAACATCTCTCGTCGGGATCCAAGAATACCAATCCGTGAGAACCATGTGTCGGGAATAAGCATATCAACACTAAGTACATGAATCATAGCAGTTATCATAAATTGGGAATAAGTATCAGAGAATGTACTCGCCTGTAAGATGATAAAATACGTCGACTGGAGCAACTGTAGTATCTCGAGGACCTATAGAGAACAAGACGTATCAATACTAAGTTTAGGAAGTAAAGTTAAATCAAAATAAACCCTATTTAGTCATTCTAGGTCAAGACATGTCTAGTCGGGTCAATCTTGGTCATGGGAGAACATTAGAAGTTCAACCGGATCAATCTAGGTCGAAAACTGACTTACCGTTGACTTTTGGTCAACGGGTCAATTTTGGTCAACTCGAGGTCAACACTAGGTCAACACTAGGTCACTGGTGACTAATAGTTGACTTTTAGTCAATGGTCCAAGTTGGATGGAATTTGGGACCAAATTGGGTAAAGTGTTGACCCATGGTTGACTTTTAGTCCAAGAAGTCAACCGTGGTCAACCGGGTCCAAGACTAGGTTTAGATAGCTAATCCTACTCATTACCAACCTATATAACCTATGTCGAAGTCCATCTTGGACTTCAAACTCAATTTCTCGGCCGTAGGCCAATTTCCTAATTTAGCCTTTTTAAGGGTTAAATTCTACCCTCGGCGCTAGTCTAGATAGCCTACCTACGCTACTTATTTTGACCCGATCTCCCTAGGGTAGTAGGGTACTATCCTATAGGTTCGTTATCTACCAAAATACCTAAGTAGAGTGGACGTTTGGTCCACCTTACGGCCCATTGCAGAAATCTCGAATATCTCGAGATACGCACTGATACGGCGCGATACCGGCGCCCTATGACCCCGATTTCCACCCGGGAGCTTACCCGCAAATCTAAATCACATTACCTAGGTCCATGTCAAGTTTCATCGCGATCCGATGCTCCGGGCTCAAATTCGCCCTCTAACTCGATTTCTAGCAAAACCCTTTCTATTTGCTCTCGTTCTAATTTCCCTTTTCGATTCTCGATTCTAATTCTCCTTCATCTCAACTCTTCTAACCTTCTTCTTCTTCTCTAATTCCTCTTCTTATTCCCTCCTTCCTATTCTTCTTCAATTCCCTTGTCTCTCTAATTTCTCTTTTCTATTCTTCTAATCTTTCTAGATTCTAGCTCCTTTCTCATTTCTCTTCTTCTAATTTTCTTCTCTAAACTTCTCCATATAAACATATATATATATATCTATATATATACACTTGCTTATAGACTAATGGGGGGGGGTTCATTGGTGCTAGGGGGGTCAAAAGGGGGGCTGCTAGCTGCTGCTGCTGCTGCCTGCAAGCTGCTGCTGCTGCTGCTAGCTGCTGCTGCTGCTGCTGCTGCAAGTGCCAGCTGCTGCTGCTGCTGCCACTGCATTAGCTGCTGCTGCGGCTACTTCTACTACTACTACTACTACCTCTTCCTCTATACATATATATATCTATATATACATATATACATCTATCTATATATCTATCTATCTATTCGTATATATAAATCCATCCCTCTACCTATATATATATCTAAATCTATATATCTCTACACCCACACCCATATACATATATACACACACACATATACATATATATCCACACACACACATATACATATATATATACAAATACGTATATACATATATACATATATACACATATAATTAAACACACTCTCTCACACACAACCTCACACACACACCACCACTCTCATCCTCTCCTCTACCACTCTCTACACACCCACACAAATATATACATACATATATATTCCCATATATATATCTAATACAAACACATATATATATATATCTATATATATATATACATATACATATATATACATATATATACACCCTTTGTCTATAATTCCTCCTATTAACCACTTAAACTAGAATTCTAGGAAAAATCCTATAAAATAGGGCAAAGTGTAGAGAATGAGATTCTCTACACTTATTGTGAAGGTCATAAATAAAGAGAGGAATTAAATGAAGGGTTTAATATCATACCTAATAGAGAGAGAGAGCTTGAAGGAAGAAGAAAGAATTTGAAGAAGAAGGAGACTTTTGTGTGAAGTAACAAAGAAGGGGGGGGGGGGGGGTTCTCTTCATGGCCGGCCACTCCAAGTGTGGGCTATTGGGTTGGGATCCAATAGCCCACAACCCAATACCCTTAGTTTGGGTTTAAATTCAAATCGGGTTGGTTCGGTTCGATTCGGTTGATTCTAAACGACTAATTAAGCCTCTAAAATGACTAATTAATTCATGGAAAGTAGGGTTTAAGATTTCTAACCTAATTATGATGGTACATGGGCTAAGCCCAGCTAGTATGGGGGTCCCACTAGGGTCCAGGCTACCCGGGTCTCCAAATTGGGTCCGAATTGGATAAAATTCAAACCGACTCAAATAAATTCCTAAAAATCATATAAAATCAAATAAAATTCCTAAAATATTATTAAATTTGAAAATGACAAAAATACCCCCAATTTGAAAAACTGGGGGTGACAGATATCATAGCAACTTATCAAACCATTAAATAAAGCTATTAGTTGCATCGGACGACTACTCCCTCGTAAATTTTGGTATGGGTGCCAAGTATCTATAAAAAGTAAATTGTACATAACTTATTTTTAGTAAAGTAGTACCACCAAAAGAATCTAACAAAAAATATGCTACATTCTCACCTCTTCTACCACCAAAATTTCAAGTTCATTGTGAATGGTGGGCAGTGTTTGAGAATGTTTGGCATCAGCCAAAGTTGGCTTCCATCGACACATTATAGGAAGGTTCTCGGCATAGTCTCTGCTCTTATCGATCCGCTTCAGTATCGAAAAGTGCTCGTATATCCAAGCATGTACAATTACTAAAAGAATAGTCAACAATTTAACAACAAAATTTCATATATGAGATTAACCTGACAGAAATATCCTTACATGGAGTAGAGTCTGGCATCCTGCAATTGTCTTCGTACCAACGCGAGATGCTGCACCAAGCTCGCGGTAAAGATATGCTAGTATATCGCTTCCCCGAGATATCTCTTTCACGGTATCAACGTCGGATAAATTCGGAAGATATCTCACATGAATCGAAGTTTCATACTTGTCTGGAATGCCATCGGATCCTAGGATGAAAAGAATGTATCCACGGACCACCATGTCAACATTATCATCTACGACCTCCGTGTCTCTGAAAGCCTCCTCCAAATATTTAAGGAAGTCTAGAAGGGTTGTAAAACTCCTAGCATCAACCCCAAGAGAATCTGACACATATTCTACGATATTAACGTACCACTTAGGGTCTTTCTCATTGAAAAGTTCATTCATCATGACCCGACTGTCACGCCCCGATTCGGGGAATCGCTCGCTTTGCTTAGAGCTGGTTGTCCCGCAGCGTCTGAAGTACTTCTCTCAAGTGCTCGACATGAGTCCCCCTGTCCTTTGAGTAGATCAAGATGTCATCGATGAACACAACAACAAACTTGTCTAAGAATGGTCGAAACACTCTATTCATTAAATCCATAAAGGCTGCTGGAGCATTGGTCAAGCCGAATGGCATGACCAAAAACTCATAATGTCCGTATCTTGTACGGAATGCTGACTTAGGAACATCTTCGGGTCTGATCTTCAACTGATGGTATCCTGAACGAAGATCAATTTTTGAAAACACGGTCGCCCCTTGTAGCTGATCGAATAGATCATCTATCCTTGGCAAAGGATACTTGTTGCGGATGGTTGCCTTATTCAGTTCTCTGTAATCGATGCATAGCCGCATCGTTCCATCCTTCTTCTTTACAAACAGTACTGGAGCTCCCCATGGAGATACACTTGGGCGAATGTATCCCCGGTCTAATAATTCTTGTAGCTGCACCTTTAGTTCCTTTAATTCTGCCGGAGCCATCCTGTACGGCACCTTAGATATCGGACGAGTATCCGGAAAGGTGTCAATTGTGAACTCAATTTCTCTATCCGGCGGCATCCCAAGTATCTCGTCCGGAAACACATCGGGAAACTCTGCCACAATTTCGGTCTGATTTGAGCCTACACTCTTCATTCGAGTGTCTTGGACAGAAGCGAGAAAGCCTTCACACCCCGAGTACAGCATGTGCCTTGCTGTAACTGCCGATATTACCATAGGTCCTTGGAACGCCGAGCCGCACGAGTAAGAAAACTCTGTTTCTCCAGGTAGGCGAAACACAACTCTCTTATCCGTACAGTCGATCGTTGCATGACAGGCGCTGAGCCAGTCCATTCCCAATATAATATCGTACTCTTTGATGTCGAGTACAATTGCGTCCAAAGACAAAGTTTTGCCTCCAATCTTGATGTAGCCGTCCCTGCAAATCAAAGTTGCAGGCATATCTACTCTCGAAGGAGTACTAACACACAAAGCTGTCTTAATTGAGTCATACAAATTTTATTTTCCGTTGCAAAATCAGAAGAGATAAAGCAATGAGTAGCACCAGAATCAAAAAGTACTCTTGCAGGTATGCCTTTGTACAGCAACATACCTGTTATAACATTCTCTGCGGTCTGGGCCTCTGCCTGGGTCAAGGCATAAACCCTTGCTTGGCCACCTTGTTGATTCGGTGCATTTCCAGTTGGAGCTGGCAAGGCTGGTGGCGCCTGGCCACGATGCTGGTTGTTATATTGGCCCCGGTTCTGATTATTGTTTTGTCCACGATACTGATTGTTGTTATTTCCACGAGGATACTGATTGTCTCCTCTGCCTCTACAGTCAACTGCCTTGTGACCAATTCCGCCACATTTAAAACACCCAGAACGACAGTCCTCAGTCTTGTGCCCCCATCTGTTGCATTTATTGCAACGTGGCAACTGCTGCTGAGGTCCCTTATTGTCACCAGTATTATGACGCTTAGGTGCGTCATTCCTTCCCGCCGACCAAGGTTGCTTCTGGTTATTGCCTTGGTAGTTCTGTGTCGTCCCACGACTAGCTGATCGATGAAATCTTTCCATCTCGAGAGCTGTTTCGTACGCCTCTCTGTATGACGTACACTTCGAGTTAGAACATCCCGCTCTAGGCCCTCATTCAGGCCTTGCACAAATCTTTTTCGCTTGGCATCGTCATTCGGTACCATGTACCCAGCAAATGCGACTCTCTTCAAAAACTCTGTCTCGTAGTCATGCACTGACATACTGCCTTGTCGAAGTGCAATAAACTCATTCTCTTTTTGTTGTCGGACAGCGGGTGGAATGAATTGAGTAATGAAAGCCTGTTTGAAGGCCTCCCAAGACATCTTTATATCCTGATTATTTCCGCAAAGTGCCTGTCTCTGCGAAATCCACCATTCCTGGGCCTTGAGGCGAAGTTGTACAGCGGCACACTCCACTCTCTTACTGCCCTGAATCTCTAACATTCGGAAATAGCCCTCCAGTGTGTTCAAGAAGCCCATCACCTCATCTGGCTCCTCTTTTCCATTAAAATCAGGCGGGTCGCAACTTTTAAATTCAGAGAACTTGAAGCTCGGTCTCTTCCGTGTCGGCGTCTCAGATTTCTCTGCCGGCACTTCACGGTCTCGGTTGTTGCGGCCTTTGCAGAAACATTAGAATCGGCCGTCAACTTGGTGACAATCTGAGTCAGACTATCAACTTGCTTTTGTTGAGCATCCAGCTGCTCCTGAAACTGATACTGAAGCTGCTCCTGAAGCGCGCGATGTTGAGCTTCGCTCTGCTTCCTCTGAGCCTCCATCTGCTTAATCAGTTTCTTAATCGGGTCCGACGATGAAGTCGTCTTTGAGCTATCACCCTTAGTCATTCTACAACAAAGAAATAATTCCATTAGCACTCATAAAATATTTATGGGCTTATTGTATGGAACATTATTTCATGCCAGCGCTATCGACACCATCAATCGAGAAAATTTGCATCAAGACTTCCTTTTTTTTTGAAAATATGTTTGAATCCGAGGATTCTAAACCGTGCTTTGATACCAACTTGTCACGCCCCGATTCGGGGAATCGCTCGCTTTGCTTCGATTCACGCCGAATCGATTGTCCTCGCTAAGGCGTGATGCCGTACAAGTCTGGAGTTGCACTTGTACAAGGCTAGAACATGCACATTTATATCACTTTGAAACATTTGAAAATAAGCCACAGTTGCGAAACATTGAGACACAATATAGGAAGAAGAAATACTCATTTTATTCATAGTTGCAGTCAGAATACAACTTTTCTCGATAATATTGAAATGCCATTTCGGCTACATTGATTCATGAAAAGAAGTACAACTGATAGGCTGCCATGAAATAATTTTCCGTTCCATACATCATGCCCCTTTAGTACTTTGAAATGTAAGCAGCTATCTTTGAAATCTCCGCAATACTTTGTGCGTCTTTAGGGAAAAATAACTTGAAAGGAAACAGCAGTTCAGAAAGCTTTAATTGCGATGTGCACCCGAGCCTTCTCCGGTACCTGTGGAGGAGGGGTCAGCACATTATAACAATGCGCTGGTGAGCCCCGTTGGCCCACTCAGCTAAACCAACATTTTATTAATGACAAGCATTTTAAAGATATGAACTTATAAGGGACAGGCAACATTCAGAGTAAATCACAATAATGTAACATGGAATAAACCATGTTTACTTTACCATTGGCCGAATCCAGCTTTCCTGCATAAGATACAGGATAATAAATATAATATACTCACCGTCCCTGCATAAGACATTGATTAGCATACATCCTTACAACATGACCACTGGTGGTTGTGCACCATGTCGACGTGCCATATAGGACTTCGTATTGGTATGCGGTTGACCATTCACCAGGTTGCGAGCCCGAATGAAGGTTCCGATACCGTGCTACCAAAGCACTAATTCCTCCTAGGCCGACTCGATCCCACCGCCGCAGGTACCATTCGAGGAAATCCTTGTATACAAGTACGTCTATGGTCATGCGAATGTGTGTCCGACTCGATAAACATTGTGTGCATAGAATATTAAGTACTACACAACATGTTTATTCCCAACATTTCATATCTCATCATCATAGGCATCAATTATCTCAATTCAATGTTCAAGCGTCAAGCACAATCTCGATGTTGTTCACAGTGTAATCAATTCATTTCAATGTTCTATGGACTAGCATTCATTTCAATGTTCTATAATCAATCTCTAGCTTCTTAGTGGTATTGACTTGTGGCATTTAGCAACTTGATATCGATCAACGGATGTTGCAAGACAATTATTTAGTTGGCATGAAGGAATAGCGAGAGGGACAATACCACCACAGAGATCCACACTTACCAATTTAGAGAATCGCCGAGAGAAAGAGGAACACTTGCACGCTTAGCCTTCCGTCACGCGTCAGTCTGCATTGGCACCAAAAGTTTGGTTAATAATCCATCTCGTTGTTCTCTTCTCTCAGAATTCTCAAGAATGAATGCTATGCAAATCGATGAAAACGGGCAAGAATCAAATCATCGAAAATCATTCAGAAAAGCATCCATCAAAACCAAGCAGCAAAACCAGCAACAAAACATCCAGAGAAAACTCTTGGACGCATTTCAAGAGAAACCAATCCATTAGTTGGAAAGGTTCTTATGCACTTGTCCGTGATCGATTCGGTGCCGACGGTAAGTTTCCCCAATACTCGGTTCCGACCGAGTTAGCCAAGCCACAAGCCTTACATAGTGAACCGCTAGGAGCGGGACACTACACCGACCTACAACATTAAAGTCCATATTTGATAGACGTCATCAAGTGTAATCGTCATCTCCCCCGTTGGGAGATGGCAAGTGTTGGTTTTTTGATGCCATCACTCTACGAATGCTGATATAAAGCACTGTCCATCGTCTTATAGGCGTATTTGGGCAAATTGTGCAAGCCGATAGGAATGATATTGTTCCTGATGGCTTACCACAACTTATCAAATTGTCAGCTACTGGACTTCTTCCCGTGGATCACGACCCTTAAATACGAGAGCTCTTTGTATGTCGGACGATTGGATGAAATTAGAATTAGGAAATATATAATAGTCTAAATCGAAGATTAAATTTTCGTAACTTAATGTACATACATGATTATTCCATATTTGAAATGCAATGTGGTTGTCGAATGACAACAACATTGAACAACCTTCTGGACGAATCAAGTTGGACTCTCGGCTGCTGAGAAGGCCCTGAACCATAATCTGCCCCCCGGGTTTGGCCAGTAGGCTCGTCTTCATCAGAAGAGGAAGAAGACGGAGAACTAATAGAGCTGGTGTCTTTGACCGGTCTCTCAACCGGACGGGCCACATTGTTTTCCTTGCACGCCGACGCGGTATGCCATTTTCTTTTGCTAGCGGTCGCAAGACTTAAAAAAAGATAATTTAGGATACAGGGATAAACAATTTAGGAATACAAGGACTGTCAGAAATTTTTACATTCATGATTACAACAAGACTTAGGCAAATTCAACAGTCATGTAGTATAGATATGACTGTGGGATTTTCTGCACTCCTAAAAATAGTACAAGACTATATGAAATCTCTGCATTCCTAATATACTATAGGACTGTAGAATTTGCCTACAGTCCTGTTGTGTTCAAGCCTGATTGTAGGCCAACCGGGTTTCTTTAATCCATACAATGGATTTTAGGGTTCGAAACAAAGATATATGAACGCTAAATTAGTTCTAAACTATTTTGTCTAGCTATTTTAAGCATTATCAAAGATTCAAAAAAATTACATCGAAAATCCAACAAAAAATTTCAAAACCCTAAAGGAATGGAGAATAATTGGATACATACCTAGATTGTGATGAAGGGTTGGGTTTGGATGCCATTGCTTGGAGTTGGAGGAATGGAGAAATGAATTAGGGTTTAAGAATTTTAAGGGAGAGAGAGTGGAAATTGTAAATAAATGGTTGGGTGAGGGTTTGGGGTAGGTGGGTAGCCCAAAGTAAAATTAGGACCGTCCTGAGTAAAATTTCTACCAAGCTAGATTGTCCTGAAGTAATGCACTGTTCTCCTCGAGTAAAATATGGAGTGTCAATAGAAATTGCTTTATAAAATATAGAGGACCATTCTAAAATATTAGTAGGGATTAGGATCCTTACAAAAGTTTTCTAATAGGTTAAATTATAGATGGAGGAGTGGCAACCAAACTCTGCTATTTCTTCTTCCACATAATCAGAAGTCACACAAACCGGAAAAATAAAATAATAAAAATCGAATATTTTTTCTTTTGCGATGGCAATGGCGAGCTTGGCGAGGAGAAGGGCTGGAGGGATCCTCCTCTCCGACTCGGCGGCGCGCTACGCGTCGGCGTTGCGTTGCACTTACTCGTCGGGTTCGGCGGACGAGAACGACGTGGTCGTGATCGGCGGCGGCCCCGGCGGCTACGTGGCGGCGATCAAGGCGGCCCAGCTGGGGTTGAAGACTACCTGCATCGAGAAGCGCGGGACGCTCGGGGGAACCTGCCTCAACGTCGGCTGCATCCCGTCGAAGGTCCATTTTCAATCTATGATAAATTAGGGTTAGGGTTTATTCTGTTGTTTGATTGATCTCATTTTATTTACGATTAGTTCCGATTAATTGATCGATCTCCTTGAACGTAGCTAGGGTTTTGCGAATGTGGACATCACTTCAGATCTGGATTGGGTCATCACCGTCTTACTAGGAAGCACGCACACTTAAAAGTTGGTGTCGCGTCTGTGTCACACGCTGTTCGATGTAGACACGGACACTCCACAACAGTAGGATACGCCACAATCAGTCACGTGTCCGTAGCACAGTGTCGTATGTATGTTGTATTGTCATCCGTGCAACATAGGTCCATTGGTAGGTTTGGTTAGGTTTAGAGAAATCCAGAATAGGTGGATCTATTAGGTTTGCATCTTCTAGGGTTTTGGGTCTATCTATAAGGGGGCGTTTGGTACACGGTATTTTTTATTCCTGGGAAAAATTAAGGTGGAAGTCTATTACCATGCTTAAAAAATTTATTCCCGGGAATTAGAAATATCCGGGTAAATAGTTTACCCATAAAACATGGGAATCCTATCCCGTAAGAATAGGTGGCTATATTTTTTTTTGCCCGGGCAAACAAATTTTGTTTAATTTTTTTCTTCTTATTTTCTTATTTTTATCGTTTTTTATCGTTTTAAGTCGTCGTTTGTCGTTTTTTGATTTTTTGTTTTTTTGTCGTTTTGTTGTTTTTTTGTCAATTTTGTCGTTTTTAGTAATTTTTTGTCGTTTTTGTCATTTTAATCATTTTTGGTCTTTTTTGGCCTTTTCTTTGTTCTTTTTCTCGTTTTTTTGTCTTTTTGGGTCGTTTTTAGTTTTTTGTCCTTTTTTTCCTTTTTGGTAGGAGAGGTCAAATGAATCTTAATTATAGGAAGTACTTGTCCGTGGAGGACTAGTATATTTTCTAGATGTTTTACTATTTATATTTGAGTAGACGCAAGTGAATGATATCAACAAACAAACAAAAGGTTTCCAAAGTCTTTGTTGTCGTTGGTAAGTCAAGGCATGGAAAATTTCCAATTAGGAGTAAATTGATATTCCGCCAATTGTTTGTCATTTTTTGTTGCTCTTTGTCGCTTTTGTCGCTTTTGTCGTTTTTTGTCGTTTTGTCGGGTTTTGATCGTTTTTTATTGTTTTTCTTTGGGTCTTTTTTGTCCTTTTTCATTTTTTGTTTTTTTTTTTTTGGGTTTTTTGTCGTTTTTTTGGTCGTTTTATTTGATTTTTTGTGTTTTTTTATTTTTTTCGTTTTTATGTTTTTGTCGTTTTTGATTTTTTTGTCGTTTTTACTTTTTCCCTCCTTTTTTGAGGTTTTTTCGTTTTTGGGTTTTGTCTTTTTTGTTTTTATCATTTTTTTATTTTTTTCCGGGAATATTTATATAGTCACCAAACATGGGAATGTAATTTCCAGGGAATTTAATTAATTGGAATTTGATTTCCGGGAATATAGAATTCCCGGCTATATATTATTCCGCATACCAAACACCCCCCTAAGAGTAGGTGGTGGGGGGGAGGGGGAGGAGGAGGGGGAGGGAGGGAGATTATTTTGTTTGTTTTCTGTTTTTTAAATTCGTATGCTATTTAATTATATTTTGCAACTAAATTTTATTAAATAAGGGCATTTGTATTATGTTACCTCTAAACTAACTGTTTGGGCATAAAATGGACAACACATGGGAAGTCCAAAATAATCTTAACAACAGGGAGAAAACTGTAAAACCTAAAACATTGTTGTGATGTACCCTTGTTTGAAACTTGTACCAACTCATAGAAACGATCGAGAAGTTATTCACATGCTCCACAAGTTGATTGGGGGTAGAATTTGTTATCTTGGAGAAAGGTGTTGGATCAAATTGTGGTCATGGTGGATTATAGTGGAAAATTGGAATGAGGACTTGAGCTTGATCATGGGCCACCTCTTTAGATATAGGAGGCATTGAAATTATTTTTGACATAGGACTTGTTTGCGACATAACTCTCAACATGAAGGTCCTGTAGTTACAAAAAACAATGAGAAAAGGAGGAGAGAAATATTTCCATATTGACGCCATTCTAAATTACCGATCAAAATATATTCTTAATGAAATGGTATTTTAATGGTTTTTGTGTATAATTGTCATAGCTATTAAAATTTTATGTTACAAAATTCAGGTTACTGTTCATCAAAGTACTTTATCTTCATTAACATGGCATTCTGATCTCCTGCTTCCTCTAAAATCAAGATTTTCTTCAATACATAATTATGTAGAGGAAAATCACAGCCTTTCCTGATTTAAATGACATTAACCCTCATTGTTTTCGTTTCAAGTAGAACTTCTATTTTCTATTCCAAAGTTGCTCTATTTATGGAATTTATAGACTCCATATTCAGGAAATTATGTCTTGCTAAATTGGTTTACCCAACAGAGATGCTTTAATTTGTTAATTTCAATCTTAATTCTTTAGAATCAGTGTAATTTCAACGGGAACTAAATACATGGATTTTATAACCTATGTGAGCTGTGAGATTTGAAAATGTGATTCAAAGTTCTTAATTTCTTTTAAGCCAAAAAATAATTTAAATGTTAAAAAAGTCTAGAAGAAAATTTGATATTTTGGTATAATTTTATGTGTTATTTGTTTATTTTCTTTAGCGCTAAATGGAAATTGAAATATATTCAACATTGAAGAATTGTATACCCGTAATTGATTATATTATTTATTAGTGACTTTAGAAAAATGCACCAATATCTGTTTCAGCCAGTATCTGTTGGTTTCTCTTTAGTTTTTTTTTAAAAAAATTCTTAACATACTTGACCAGAAAAGAGAGTCCCAATGTCCGTATTGGCAGTGTCAATAAGGGTCAGTTAGGGATCGGGATAGCCAAAAACAACAAGATTAAGGTATACGTATGGGTATCGTTTGATACTGCAGACTATGCTAAAAACCATTCCCTTGTATTCCTTCTAGATCTCCTTAGCAAATCCTTGAATCCGGATTTTCCACCTAGTTGTAGTCATCGTCAAAAGAATATCTGGCGTTTGGTGTCTTGGTTCTCCTCTAAATCCGATGATGGAAACCTGATCAACCCCCCTTTCAATAGCTACAAACGACACAAAAGACGCCCGGTATTTGCTTTCAGAAGCTCCCTGGTCCTAAGGTCCAGGACATGGTCCTCTTTCTCTATTCTCTCATCCATTCCCTCAATTTGAGTTCCTCCTAGAGCCAGACCGCCGAACTACCCTACTACCCTGGCACAACTCATTGTCGGCCGACATCTCTAACATACTCTAAACATCTTTGTTTGACTACTTCGAGGTTGTCCGTGAAGAGGAAGCCCACATCATATCATGTGGTGTAAGGGGCAAAAAGAAGAACAACTGTGATTATGATATAGAACAACACAATAAAGAGGCGTTCCTTATGACAACAGTGAAAAATAGTTTTTTTTGAAGAAGTGATTCTAAAATCTCACATATGGTGTTCTGAAATCTCAATGGACTAATTTATGCCTCTTCAGTCCCACTTCCATTTTTCAATTATGAGTGCCTAACATTTGCTTTAAAAAAAGCCTTGTTATTAAATCCCAATTAACTAACCCCCTAAATGTATTCATCTTTGTATGACATTTGTGTGGAACACGCTGAAACTTTTTCAAACACACTTGGCTAATACTGCATCGTATTTTGCCTAAAATGGCTGAAAATCTTAGTTTGCAGTATAGGCTGATATCGATCCGATACAGACAATATCGGTACGGTTTGGCATGTCCCGATCCGATATCGACTGATACTGATATTGACTGATATCGACGTTGGGGCTCTCTTTCCTACTCAGTTGAGCAAAGAAAACTGAACGAAAAAGACTAATCGACAATGATGTAAAAGAATAATAATGTTGTAAAAACATGTAAATGAAAAAAAAATCCATTGCAAGTAAACCAGTCAACAAGGGTGACTATTATTTGATCCAATTTCAGAATTATATGAAACAACATAGAAATTACTTAAAATTATGCCTAAATGTCTAAAATATTGTTCCTAAATTTTTAATAATTTATTAATAATTATTTGTTTTCTGATACCTCCGTACTACGATTTGAAACCACCGATACCGTCGATCCCGATACATAGGACAGATCTGATTCCGATATTGCGAACCTTGCTGAAAATCTACTTTTGGTATTACGGTTTACTTTATTCATGCTTCTTAAAGAAGCCATAGGTTAAGTTACCCATATTTCATAGAAATTATACAATGATTCTATATACCAACATAAGGAAATGTCATTATTGTTATAATCATCTAAGCCTTCTCCATCCAATTGGATCAGCTATGGAGCATAAGATAGCTCTATACATGCTTTGACAAAGTTTTTCTAACCGGTTGTCCGATTGACACCTATTCTATGTTTGTGCCAAATTTCTAACCAAGGTATCTATCTATAAGCATGAGAGGGTCGGTCACGTCATAAAATCTAGACAACCAATTGGCAGCTAGATAAATGTACCTTTTGGATATACATTTTAAGCTCATGCAACCAAGGAGACATCCAAGTTCCTTGACTATAAAGAGTCTAGACAAATTCCAAATTCCTTGGATTATAAAGGTGTAGACGAAGAGGTAAGACTGATACAATTTGCATTCATCTCTATGACACGTTAAACCAAAGAGTGAAAAGGAATGACAATCCCAAACTAGCATAAGAAAACATAAATAATTTAACACAATTTATTTTAGAACTTAATATTCATTTCTTATATTTAAAATAGTTACAATATTTTAAATAAGCTTTCTTTAAGTGTCAGAACCTGTCTATACTTTTTGATCTAAATTAATTGAAATTAACTATGCCAATAATTACATGATAACATCCAAAGGGCCGTTTCTAACATGGTAGCTAACAAGTCTACCGAATGTCTAAATTGATGATTTATTTTACATCCCAAATGTACATCTTCATGGTTATTTCCTTATAATTCAGACTTGTAACTTGGATAACATCTAGAACATGTCATTATTATATTTTTAATCTTTGTAATTTTCTTTTAACTTAAGTTTTAATGATTTTCCAATAGTTTGGATTTGAATATGGATAAATGGTCGAACTTGACGAATCTCTCTTATAATTTTGAATATAAAAACATTAATGTAATCTCTTTTATATTATTACTTATTAGAATTTGTAAATTTTCTTAGGATGGAAATCACTCTATGCAGCTACTCCATATTTTCAGTAGCAGGCACAATACTTACTACATTAGCGAAAAAGTTACCTACTGTTAGTTGTAGTTTTTTTTTGTTAACCTGTTTCTTTGCACAATCGATCCAGGATCGTTTGTCGATTTGGTTACCAATTGATCGGATTCCAAGATGGTTCACCGATCTGTTTACTGATTAATCGGATTATGCGACTGATTAATCACAATACATGGTCACTTTAAACTTTTAGCTTTTTCTTAATTAATCACTTGATTAATTGTTCAACTGACTGATTACTCGGTCTGTTATTCATTGGCTAATTCTGATTTCTAGATCACTGACCTTGGGAAGATTACCTGTGGAACTAACTAAATAAAGAGATGATCGTCAAGGACAGAAGAATACATAGCAGTAGGATCTATTCTAGATGCTATCCGAGTTTGCAAGTTTGAATGAGTTCCTCAAATGTGTCACCTTGTATCATAAATGTTATGCTATTGGCAATTTCTAGTATATAGGAATAACTATAAAATGGTTAATACCTTTGGCGTCTGTTTCGTATTGATACAAATCGGCATGTATCATTGAGAAACACAAGTATCTAATCAAATTTTGAGACCTGTGGGTCTGTTTCATCCCATAAAGGCTGAATATCTTTAACGGGCTGAATATTTTTGAAACCTGCCAATTAAATGGCAGTAACAAACGAAAAGTTGGCTGAAGCAGCTGGAATTTGGTCAAAATAGGTCAAAATAGGTCGAAACATGCTAAAATATGCCAGAAAATTGACCATAGTTGGCCGAAATTTTGCTAGAACTGGTTGAATATATCTTGATTTGGCTTATATTTAATTTGATGCTAGCTGGGCCTATTCAAAGTCATATATTCCAAGTTAAATCTATTCTACTATATAATGTGAAAAGTAGGCTTACCGTGAAAATTTTATTTCCAAAAATACCCTTCAACAGTGTTCTAAATTTCGGCCTAGGCGGCCGCTGGCCGTACCGAAAACCCTAGGCGGCAGTCCTAGGCGGTTTTCGGCCCTAGGCGGGCCTAGGAGGTGCCTAGGCGATGCCTAGTCGGGCTGTTCGGCCGAAATTGTCTTTATTTTCATAAAAATTCAAAAAATTGAAATATTTTGAATTATTTTTGAATAATTACCTTGATTTGGCCGCGGCCGCCGGCATCGTCCGCTGCCGCCGCCGACTCTAGAACAACTAATGAAATATAAGAATAGTTTAGAGTCCTAGCTTATAGGGGTGTGCAAATCTCGGTTTTAGGACCGAAACTGACCCGACCCGAGTTAACAATTCAGGTCGGTTTTGGAAAATTCGGTCAGAGTTAGGTTTAAAGCAAAAGAAAAGTCGATTTTTCAGTTGGGTTGCGGGTTTTTGGATTCGGTTCCAAACCGAAAACTGAAATGATACCACATTTTATTTTTATCCCCTCTGTATATACAAAATAAACCTAAACCTAAAAACTCTCTTCTCCATTTTTTCTACGCCGCTCCTCTTCGAGTCTCCATTCTCCGATCTATATGCTCTCTTTTCGAGCCTCCACTCTCCATATATGAATCTTTTCGCTCTTCGAGTCTCCAAACGAAAACTCTCCATATATAGCCATCGCCTCATCATGGTTGGCCTTGTGGAAGGGATGGTCTATGTCCACAAGGTAGGACTGGCCGTCGATAAGTGGATAGAGGCAATTAATTCCATGTCGGCCGCCTCTCCAAGAGCCTGGAGCTCTACCCTTTCTCTAGAAATACATAGGGGTGTGCAAATCTCTGTTCTTGAGGGTATGCAAGTCTACCCCCACAAGTCCAGTCTCCAGTTGATGATTGCTAGCTGGTAAGTTTCTGTGTTGTTATTGCTGTGATGCCCATTCTAGAGCCTTTTTTTTATTGAATGTTAGCTTTATTCTGCTAAGATGCTTTTTCATGATATCTCTTTTTTTTTTTTTTTTTAACTTGATGACTCTAGAACAACTAATGAAGATAGAAGAATAGTTTAGAGTCCTAGCTTATAGGGGTGCGCAGATCTCGATTTTAGAACCGAAATTGACCCGACCAGAATTAACAATTCAGGTCGGTTTTGGAAAATTCTGGTCGGAGTTAGGTTTAAAGCAAAATAAAAGTCGATTTTTCAGTTCGGGTTGCGGGTTTTTAGATTCGGTTCCCAAACCGAAAACTGAAATGATACTGCATATTTACATTTTTATCCCTCTGTATTCAAAATAAACCTAAACTTAAAAGTCTCTCCTCCATTTTTCTACGCCGCTCCTCTCCCATTCTCCGATCTATCTGCTCTCTTTTCGAGCCTCCACTCTCCATATATGAATCTTTTCGCTCTCTCCGAGCCTCCAAACGAAAACTCTCCATATAGCCATCGCGTCCATCATGGTTGGCCTTGTGGAAGGGATGGTCTATGTCCACAAGGTGGGACTGGCCGTCGATAAGTGGATGGAGGCAATTAATTTCCATGTCGGCCGCCTCTCCAAGAGCCTGGAGCTCTACCCCTTCTCTAGAAACACATAGGGGTGTGCAAATCCCTGTTCTTGAGAGGTATGCAAGTCTACCCCCACAAGTCCAGTCTCCGGTTGATGATTGCTAGCTGGTAAGTTTCTGTTGTTATTGCTGTGATGCCCATTATAGAGCCATTTTTTTTGATTGAATGTTAGCTTTATTCTGCTAAGATTGCTTTTTTCATGATCATCTTTTTTTTAAATATGCTTGCTTATATGCTTTCATAGTTCATTTGTTTACTGAAAACTGTGAAATAGCAACCATCCTGCTACCTTTCGTTCTTTAAAAAAAAAAGCTATAATGCCAGTAAACTGAACAAACCGAAAATGGAACCGTTTAATTCGGTTCGGTTTTGTTCGGTTTTCATGAAGAACGATTCGGTTTTCGAATTTTCGATTTTCGGTTTGATCAGTTCAGAAATTCGGTTTCGGTGCAACCCAACTGACCGAGTGCTCACCCCTATTGGCTTATAATTAGACTTGTTGTAACAAATTTCTCATCAACCTGAAAGAACCGAAAAGAATAAACATTACAGAGTGCAAGTTAGTTGAGTTGGATATACATCGAAGTATCTATAGGTGTTTTAGCTGTAATATTTGTTTTACCTCCTACCTGAATTGAGGTCAAGTTTGTGTAATACTTTGAGTTCGTAAGAAATAGGCATCAAAATGCTTACAACAGTTGGAGCTCACATAGTACGAGTTGTATCATTCCAATCTCGACTAACTGTTTTGGAGTATGCTCTTTTAGCATTAACCTCTTGAAATTTTGGATAGTGCATAAACATTTGAAGTATTTCTCACTTTTTGGCATTCCTTCATAAAGAGATGAAAATTTAGCATTAACCTCTGGTATTGCTATTCCTTCACTCTTTGGTACGTAATTTATCATAGAGATGGATGCAATTCCTTGTAGCAAATTGTGTCATCTTACCATTTGTTTAGACTCTTAATTGTCTAGGAAAATTTGGAGGGTGCTCTTGGTTGCATGAGCTTAAACTGTAATCTCAAAAGTAGATCTACCTACCTGCCAACTAGCCACCTAGAATTTATGGCATGGCCCTCTCATGCTCATAGCTACCTTGTTTAGGAATTTGGTACCAACATAGAAGGTGACAACAGGTCGACAACCAATCACAAACATTTGCCAAATTTTGTACGGACCTTTCATTTGAGGCATAAGGCTTTGATGACGATGATGATGTATAAACATTTGAAAATTAGGCTTCTTCTTGTGTCAGTTTCCACTCCGAGTATTGAGACCAAGGAATTGTCAAATCACAATTGTGTAACAGACAATTTTCATAGTAAGATTTGATGATTACCAAGGTATACTTCTGTTTTTATAAGCAAATTTTTCGAAATTAGGTTTTTGAGGACAAACACAGATGCTTTGAAGCACATTTTTGGTTTGATTTGGCATTGCTGTAACTTATCAAAAGTTGCTGTGAGAAGTTGCAGTGCATAAGTTGTTAAAAACTGCTATAAAAAAGTTCAGTAAATACATGATGAAGCTGCTATCAAAAGCATTAAGGTGTTTGGTAGAACCCACTTTTCAGTCCTGAAGTTATTGGAAACAACAAACTATACATGTACCAAGGATGGAGTGTGGTCTTCCAAAAAAAAGAATGAATATGTAAAAATGGGCTTGGTAAGTTGCAGCAGCTTTTGGAAACAACCCCTTCATTTGCTTTCAAAATCAGGTAAAAAAGTGAACCAGCTTTTTAAAAGTTTTTTGATAAGCTCTTGTTACCAATCAAATTTGGACCCCTTTTTAATAAGAAAAACATAACCTCTAATAAGCAATTCCAACCCAGCCTTAGAATTCTGAGAAGCTTTTTGAAGATGTAATATAATAGTTAACATGAAGAACAAAATGGTATCTGATTAGTTTGGACAGTTAATAGAGAAGCTTTGTTGGCCAAAGGAATATGATTTGGGTAGTTTGATAACTCACAAGAATGTCATGCTGATGTAGTCTATACTGAGAAATGGATGCTGATATACTATACACTTTGATACCGGAAAATTGGAAATAAAGAAGGAAGACAAATGGAAACAATGAAAAGAAAGTCTATCCAAAGGAATCCACCTAAAGGAAAAAAAGAGGGGAAGGATTCCATCTTCAAACATAAGATTTTGTTTGTTCATTTAATTTCTTTCCCTTGTCATGCCAAATGGTTACAAATACAAAGTAGCATATAACTGGAATAAGCATGGAGGAAGTATTTTCCCAAAGCAAGATTCTCTTTTCGTCAGTTGCATATAAAGTTTGACAAACTCTTATAAGATGGTTTGGAGAAAAGAGGAAACCAAGTGTAAGTAGGTGGGAAGGAATGCTCAAAGGTAAAAGCACAAGTAATTATTGGATATGTAAGATGCTTGATAAGGACTCAGGATCAGAAGAAGGCGGCTGAAAGCTTTGGGTGCAGCTTACATAAGCAGAATAGGAATCCAAATACTAGAAACCAGAAGTATGGTATATTCCACATTTTCATTTCCCTTTTATACTACTTTTTTGGTGTTTGCCACTGCGATACTGTAATTTGTGATGCAAAGTTGTAGTATAACTTTTGCGTATATTTTGATAAGTAAATTGATCTTCCACATACTTAAGGTCTGATTCAAAAAAGGGGAGATGAATGGTAGAAGTTAGGAATTTTACTTTGAGACTAACTAGCAGTTATGATTGGTCTACCAAACATCTGTGGAGATTTCTATCGGTTAACATTCTTGATGCATTTCTTTTCTTGTGTTTTAAGGTCTAGCCTCAATATTCATTGGAGAATGTAATGTTTGAATTTTTTTTGTGCTTGCGAACATGATATTTCCTTTTAGGGGCTGTTGGTAAACATGAAGCGAATTTTGGATTTGGATTTAGACTTTCAAGGAGGAAAGAAGATGTGGAATCCATGCATTTCCTTGTCTCCCTAGTAGGGGACAAGGGTATTTGGTCGAGATAGGAAGTGAGAAGTGGGAAGCTGAATAATATATTATAAATAATAATAATATATGATAATTATTTTATTTAAAATAATAATGATAATAATAATTGTTTTTTATTCAATAATAATATTATTATTAATTCAAAAAATCTAAAAAAAGTGCAAAACCCATTCAAAAAATCCACTAAAAAAAACCTACTCTCTCATGTCTCTCAGCAGCACTCACGTCTCTCTGTTCTCGTGGGAGGAGAGAGTTGTCTCTCAACCCAAAAAAAAATCACTCCGGTCCCCTCTCCACCGCCTCCCGACCCCTCTTCACCGCCTCCCGATCCCCTCTTCACCGCCTCCCGGCCACGGCCTCCATAGACCCCCAACCCTTCGGCCACGGCCTCCGTCCCCCAACCCTTCGGCCACATCTCTTCTTCTCCGGCCACGGCCAACATGGACGTCGTCGACGACCGTGGGTATGAACAACTCCTCTTCGCTCCCTCTTTTTCTTTGTTGGCGACCTTGTCGACAATATTTTCTGTCGATGTCGACAACCTCCAGCTACTTCCAACCCACATCCTCTCAAAAAAGAGGATGTGGGAACATGGATTTGGAGGGGTACAAGAATGCACTTTCCTGCCCTCTAAATTCCTGTCCCCCTAAATCCTACGAACCAAACACATAATTTTTACTTTCCCCTTCCAATTCCCATGGAAGAGCAAATCCACCCCCAAAATACCATTTACCAAACAGGCCCTTATTCGAAGTTGGTGGAACTTGGAGATTCTTCATGCTTTGTTATGGGAGTTGTTTGACCAATTGCCTAATGGAAGTTTGATGATACGCTTGAATGAAAACATTATGGTTCATGGAAAAATAAAAGCTTGATCATTGGAATGAGAAGATTTAACTTAACAGCTTAACAATATCAAATCATGGTCATTTTTATTACAATTTATTTGCCAGTTTTACTTTACTGCTATCTTTCAAGTACAGAGTACCTGAGAAATGCACCTGCGAGATAATCATGTGAAGAATGTTTACTCAATAGGAGAGTCAAAGGATGTGGTATGCTATCGGGATACCGATGATTATGATAAAGGGAATTAGGGATACCGACTTATGGTGGTCAAAATCTGCTATTATAGAGTTTATACTGAGATTTGGTGGCAGAATGCATGTCATTGGAAGTAGGGGTTATTATTTTGTATGTTGAAACCATACTTACCTGGAGACCCAACCACGCCCCCACCCCAACACCCCCCACCCCCTTTCCCCATCTTGTAGATCCTGGGGACCAAATGTTGTGGGTTCCAATTCCAAAAGCCAGAAGTGGTGACCTGGGCAGTCCGGATCTTACAAAATGAAATTCAACAAAGATATCACTCAAATTGTAATAGAAAAATACAATTAAATCAATTAATTGTCAAAATGCAGCACACAAACAGTAGGTTGTGGGATTTGGTACAGATTCTTCCCTGTGCACACAGACACCATTGAGCCTCTCTTAGCCAACGGCAGCATACTGATTAAGCTTATATCCCTTGCATGGCGAACTAGGGAAAGTAGCGTACCCTGTGCCCATACTGCATATTGAAGCGAACCTAGACCCAGGTAAATATGATTGGGACAAGGATGCTTGTAAAATAACTTCAATTGATTCAATTTTTTACAACAAACTTATGTTGCAAACTCTCCGAGGTTCACAAATGGTTCTTTCCTCTTTATCCTTATATTGCAAACCTTCTTGTTCTCTATTTTCAGGCTCTTCTTCACTCTTCACACATGTTTCATGAAGCCACACATTCATTCGCAAGCCATGGTGTCAAGTTCTCTCAGGTCGAAATTGATCTGCCTGCGATGATGGCCCAAAAGGACAAAGCCGTCTCTGGACTAACTAAAGGAATCGAAGGCCTTTTGAAGAAGAACAAGGTGAATTATGTGAAAGGATATGGCAAATTTGTCTCCCCCTCAGAAGTTTCTGTTGACACCATTGAAGGTGGTAACACTGTTGTCAAAGGCAAAACATCATAATTGCCACTGGTTCTGATGTCAAATCACTCCCTGGAATCATCATCGACGAGAAGAAGATTGTATCTTCCACTGGGGCTCTATCCTTGACAGAAATCCCCAAGAAGCTTGTTGTTATTGGAGCGGGCTATATTGGCTTGGAGATGGGATCAGTTTGGGGCCGCCTTGGGTCAGAGGTGACTGTTGTAGAGTTTGCATCGGACATTGTCCCAACTATGGACTCTGAGGTCAGAAAGCAATTCCAGAGGATGCTTGAGAAACAGAAAATGAAGTTCAAGCTCAAAACTAAGGTGGTCGGTGTAGACACATCTGGTGATGGTGTAAAGCTGACACTTGAGCCGGCAGCTGGAGGTGAGCAGAGCACTCTGGAAGCTGATGTAGTTCTTGTATCGGCAGGTAGAACTCCATTTACGGCTGGGCTTGGTCTCGAAAAGTTAGGGATAGAGACTGACAAGGTCGGTAGGATCACGGTCGATAAAAGGTTCATGACTAGCGTACCAGGCGTTTTTGCCATCGGTGATGTAATTCCAGGACCCATGCTTGCCCACAAAGCCGAAGAGGATGGTGTTGCTTGTGTGGAGTTTATTGCTGGAAAGGAAGGTCATGTGGACTACGATTTGGTGCCTGGGGTGGTTTACACCCATCCTGAGGTGGCTTCGGTGGGGAAGACGGAGGAGCAGGTTAAGACAATGGGTGTAGAGTACCGGGTAGGTAAGTTCCCATTCATGGCGAACAGCAGGGCAAAGGCAATTGATGATGCAGAGGGATTGGTGAAGATATTGGCAGAGAAGGAAACTGATAAGATCTTGGGAGTGCACATAATGGCTCCAAATGCTGGGGAGCTGATCCATGAAGCAGTGCTGGCTTTGCAGTACGGGGCCTCAAGCGAGGACATTGCACGCACATGCCATGCCCACCCAACGATGAGCGAGGCTGTGAAGGAGGCAGCGATGGCGACCTATGACAAGCCGATTCACATGTAATTGTGGAAATACTAGTCATTTTTCCCTTGAATTTTGTAATAATTCTTGGATCAGATAATCTGGGATATTTGACCGTGTTTATTTCTACTGGTTAAAAGATGTGGCTTCATGTTTTTATATATTTGTGATTTATGTTTCAATTTTGTTTCAGGAATAAGAATATTTTCTAAAATCATGTATTGCCTCAAGTATTTGTATAATAGGCTCTTTGAGATTCTACCAATTTGTGGTACTCCAGCTTACTGTAATCGAGCAACATTATCATGTAATTCCAGGTCCGGTGGACAAGGAAATGTTATTGCTCAATAGATGGTTCATATGAGAAAAAGCCAATGATTTAACAAATAAAACACATCGACTTTACAATGGCATTTGCAACCTGGATCAAATGTAAGACTCGACTCTGAAGCACTTTTGAGGGTTTAATACAAGTTTCTCATTCACTTCATGGTTACAGGTTGACTTACTTTGAGGAATCTGCAGAATGCAGGGGGGTATCAGTAGGTAGTATTAGTGAGCAGAAAATTTGTTCCAAAGTATTCATTTTTTAGAAAATTACGTTCAGGATAACATGTTTGAGAAAATTGAAATTATAGGAACATTCCGTCAGATGAACTGGCGGAAGGGGGAGAATTTTCTGTAAAAATTATTCCCAACAATGCAAGATGTTGTTTACATAAATACAAGATACGAGGACGGTCACTTGAAGTTCTATTATCATTGGATGAGTAGGTCAAGATATCATGTATGTAACTATGGTGTTGCTGGTTACAGCTTACTGATACCCAAGTTTTCCTTCAACTGGGAAACGCCGGTAAAGATCACAGAAGTGCCGCCATCGACAACAAGATCTTGTCCACTGATGAACACCGACTCCTCCGACGCCAAGAACATCGCGGCCTCGGCAACGTCAGTCGGTAGCCCTAAGCACGACGCCCTTCAAGTTGGACAACATGGAGCAGCAGTACTCCACCACCTCCGCGCCGGAGACATCGCAGGCAGTCATCCCCGTGGGCACCATGAAAGGCGAGACGCAGTTGACCCGTATCCCGTGGCGCCCGAGTTCCCCTGCGGCGCTCCGGACCAGGCCCAGGGTCGCGTGTTTCGACGCCGTGTACGCCGGAGGCCCGTGCCCCGCCTGGTGGGCCGCGACGCTCGCGGTGCACACGATGGATCCGCGGGTCCCTCGCGCCAGCATCGCGCGCGCCGCGTGCTTGACGGCCAGGGCGCCCCCGACTAGGTTCACTGCCGCCGTCTTCTCCAGCTCCTCCTTGTCGAGATCCACGATGCCGGCGTCTACGTTGCCAGAAGCCCTGCGTTGCTGAACATGATGTCGAGGCGGCCGTAGGTGGACACGGCGTAGGCTACGGCAGCCTCGACTTGCTTCTCGTCCGTCACGTCGCAGTGTCTGTAGCTGCACTTGTCGGGGCCGATGGAGGCGGCGACCTTGAGGCCCAGTTCGTCCTGGATGTCGGCAAGCACGACGAGGGCGCCATTGGCTGTGAAGAGCCTGGCGGCAGCCTCGCCAATGCCGCTTGCTGCGCCGGTGATGACGGCCACCTTGCCCTCCAACCTGTCATCATAGATGAAAATTTGTGGCATATATGATCGAGCTTGTTTCGATCAATTGCAAGAAAGCTAAGAAGTCCGCATCTTGGGAAACTTATTACTAATGATGCAATCCGTACTCTAAGATCTGCCCAAGACCTCTAATTCTTCGGTCCCTGTTTTCCTACCCACTCTTGAGACTCATATTTATAATCATACAACAATTTCAGAATTTATATTTTATTTTTAAATATATTATATATATATAATTATATATAATATATATATATATAGCAAATGACCTCTAGCCTAGTGGTTAAGAGAGATGCATGCGGCCCAAGTGGTCGGGAGTTCGAGCCTCAGTGGAGGTGAGTTTGCCACAAGTACCCATTGCTTCAAATCAGGTGACTCAGGTCATGGAGGCCCTCATTCTCATTCGGGTATAAATTTCTCATTCGGATATTGATCATTATTCATTTATTATTTCTTCTCATGAAGAAAAGAATTTGAGGCCAGATTTTGACAATTTAACAGTTATTCTATCTAAAAACTTCTTTATTATATAGAATAATACATTATAAGAGGACGAATAAATAAATTTAGGACCACATTTTGAGATTTGTACATGACCTTTAATTATTAGAAAATTTACTCTAACGATAAAAGTTTTAAAAAATTTGGTAAAAGATAAAAAAATTAAAATTTTTTTTAAAAGATTTAAAATGGATAAACATTCCGCCAGATGGGCGCCACTCCGTCTAGCAGAAATGAGGACTCTTTTTTTTTTATTTGCTTTTATTTTGTTTTATTTGGTTTGCTTTATTTGTTTTAAATTGATTTGGTTTGATCTTTTGTTTTTTTTCCTCAGATTTATTTGATCTATTAGTTTATTTATTATCATTTATACAATAATAACAAAATCTATTAGTTAATAAAATTTATGATATTAATTTATATAATAACTAATAGATTTTGTTATTATCTATATTAATTTATCATTAATTTGTATAACCATACTAATATTTGTATACTTATTAATTTGTTATTATCTATACTAATATATTATTTTTAATAAAATATATAAACTAATTTGTATAATAATATGTATATTTATTTGTATTTAACTGATTTATAATATATATATATATATATATATATATATATATATATAATATATATATATAATATATATACACACGACGCCTATCCGAGGTCGACAGCGCCCGACCTCCTCGCAGCTACCTACTCGTCCGTCTCTCATGTATAATATGTCTTTGGACATTTTCCCCGATGACATCCTCCGTTTCAAGCCAACGTCGTCGGCATACAACCACTGCTGACTCTCACCGACGGCACCGGTCGCACGTCGAGCTCAACTTTGGTAAAGGTCAGCACGGCCGGCACACCGAGCGCGGTCCGGGCGAGCTTCTCCTGCCGACGTCTCGACCTAACACTATGGTGGCAGAAGTTTTCTACTGTGAGGTGTGTGGCCAGAAGTTTTCGCATACTCCCTTTGGATTTTGGAGGGGCATGAAGAAGCGTGCCAAAATTCATTTGTGTTTCGCGTGAGGAGCGGGTACGAGAAGTGCCAGGCTTTGCTACTGACTTGGCAACAAACATGGAAGAGATGTCAATAGCTCTTAGAACATCGATCGATCTGCTGAAGATATGGCGAGGTTGACCGGAGGGGTTGCATCTACGATTAGGGTAGATTCACAGTGCAGTTGGAAAATTTACATGTTTTGGTTGATGGTAATGGTGGTGTCATGGATTATATGAAGCGACGGTAGATTCACAGTGCAGTGGAAAATTCTGTGTAGATGTTTTGGTTGATGGTAATGGTGGTCTCATGGATTATATGAAGGCCTAATGCTGAGATACTTAATAACAGGATGTTCTCACATGTTTTCATGTTGCAAAAAAAAATAAAAAATAAAAATAAAAATAAAATATAATATATATATATATATATATATATATATATATATATATTTTAAAACCGTTACCTTTATTGATAAAGAGGGTAATGATTACATCCGACCTCATGGTAACCAAAACAGAGAAAAGAAAAGAGGAAAAAAAAAAAAAACACTACTCTAGTGCCCATGGTGGGATAGACGGAAGATGACGACAACTCGAAAGTGACTTCCGAAATTGTCGCTTCACCTCCCGGACTAAAAAGTCCGAACCAGCACCCCGTGTCACGACCCGATCCCAAGTTAATGGGTCGAACCGGACCATGCCCAGCCTGCACCGTGGTGAGACGGCGGCAGTAAGCTGTTCCATTGCAGGTTTCACAACAACACAAGTACATTTGTCACAACTGATATATTCGGAATTGAAACTTTGTTTAATAGAATATTCAGAAATACAACTGGAAGGGAATTACTGAAATAAACTACAAACTCCAAATAAAAGAAAATGCAGAAAAGGAAACTATCTAAACATCAGGTTCAGCAGTCCCAGGATCAACGTCCTCCAAAGACGGCTCCGATACCGTCGCAGGGTAGAGAACCGAGTCGTAATAGCTATTATAGCATGCTCTTCATCCTCAGTGCTACCTAAAATGTTGTCTCCAGTCAGGAGGGAGCAAGAACGAAGTATGCATCTCATATCTTAAATAGTAATTGGAAAGTGCAGGATAAACAGTTTAAAATAACAATTTTCAGCAGTTTAAAACAGTTCAGTGTGTTTTGAATATACAAACGTTTATGACCGGCTTGGGTTGAGCAGTAGTATCCTAGCGATACGATATGGCTTATCCCCGTGTGTGAGAGGGGTAAGCTAACACAGTCAGTTCAGTAGGGGCTTTGGTCATAAACGTCTACACTATTCCCCCAGTCCCAGATTCAGTAACAGTAACAGTCGGTAGAGTTCGTGCCAGCAGTGTGGTTTAACATGCAGCTTAACTTTACTAAATAAAATACAGGAATACACAGTTCGAAACTTGCCTTGTATTAGATTGACTGGAAAGACGAGTCGGTACCGAGGAGGAACGTCAGTTGTATCTTCGAGTTCCTACAGTTGAGAACTCGACTTAGAACCTTGAATAACCAGGCTAAGTGTGCTAGTTGCAATCTCTAGCAGTAAGTCCTAGTCAGGTTTTAAGTTGTATTAAGCTACAGCTAACGATTACGTCGCAACTACGTGCGTTGATTAAACCGATTAATTTATTATTTGGAAATAATAACGAGAATCAATTAACTTTGGAAAACTTTGTGTTTTTTGTAATATATTATAAAAATATAGTTTTCTTTTAGTGATAAATCATGAACTAGTTATTTACTAATTTTTCATCCAATAATTAATTCTTAATTAATTAGAAAATTACGCTCTAACTACGATTATACGTCTAATCAAAACCACCCAAGATCACATCCACCCAGAAAAGAAAATAAAGATCTACGTACACAATACAAGGGCACAGCTAAACATCCTAGAGTGGGCTTATGCCCTGTACAATTATTTTACATCAAATAAGAGGGAAAGATCTAATTACTAAATAAAGTGCAGTAAATAAATAACTATAATAAATAGCCTAAATATTAAATAAAATAATTTAAAATAAATGTTAAGAGTCTCAGACTCGGTCCATCATCAAAATCCAGCTAATACCACAACGCCCGGTCGGACCGGTGCGTTTGCATTTCGCCAGGGCCCACAGACCGGTACGGTCGTCGCCCGAAAATCAGTTTTAAAATTCATTTCCGAAAACCGATTTTGAAATCAAATTAAATAAAGTTTTAAAAATTTGGGCAGCACTTCCCTATTTCGGGACAACCCAAAACTGGGAAATGCGCCACAGAAACCTGCAATTGTTCCAACCAAATATAATCCCGAAAATATATCCACCGAAATAATTTTCCAAACCACCAGAATCTTCCCGAAATACCCGGGAAATCCAAAATCAACCAACAACATACAAAACCCAGCAGACAAAATCACAGAATAGCTAACGCAGCTAACCGAATCTACTACGCAGCTAACCGGATTTCCCAAAGGGGAACCGGGGACCGATCATCATAGACTCTACGGGAGGGACGAACTACAGAGATTAACAGGGATTACCAAATTTCGTTGGCGGGGAGCCGCGGGAAGAACTTGGGGAGAGTCGAAACAGCGTTCGGACAACGCTGGATCGGGTGCACGGGATCGCGGATCTGAACAGGGGAGAACTCCGCGGATCTGGACAGCGGGGTGCGCCGCGAAGCGCTGGACCCGCGGAAGAGGGGCGACGACGGGGAGTTCGGCTCGGGAGAAAGGGGCCGTGGATCTGGAGCGGCGGGCGGGGTACGCCGGCGGGAGGCCGCGCGGAGAGGCGCTGGATGGGGTGCAACCTCGACGACGTGGCCGAAAATGGCCGGGTGGCTAGCGGGGAGCCGCTGGCGCGCGGGGAGGCCGGGAAAGGGGGTCGGGGTTCGCCGGGGAGCGGCGCTGCCGAAGGTGGGCGGCCGCTCGGGCCGAGCGGTGGCCGACGGGGCGGACACGGCCGAGGAGGGGCGCGGAGAGGCACCGCGGTCGGGGTGCTGCCGGAGTTGGCGGCGTCGGCGAGATGGCGGGGGCGCAGGTCGGCGTCGGGAGTAAGCTCGGCCGAGAGGGTTAGGTGGGAGAAAGGGTTTGAGAGTTTCTGTTCCAGGGAGGGAGAGAAGAGATGAGTACGAGAGAAGAGAGTGTTGAGAGTTTTGTGAGAAAAGCCCTGTGAGTGTGAGAGTGGGAAATGAGGAGATATAATAAAGGGGGTGGTGTGTGCTGAACGTTTGAGAAGGTGGGGGGTTAGGTGTGCTGGAGAGCAAAGAGAGGGGAGAGAGTTAAGGAGGAGTTGAGAATGTGAAACGAGGGGTTGTGAGGAGTTACGGAAATGAGGGGGTGAGTTTTGGTCCAAATTGGACCAGCTCAAATTCATTTTTTTTAATTAATTAAAACCAAGTCAAATTCAGGATTAAAAAGAAATAGGAAGAATGGGCTCGGGCCTGGGTCTGGGCTCAAAATCAAAAATCCAAGTTGTCATAATTAATTTCCAAATTCTTTCCATCCAAAAATATAATAATTATAATATTAATAATAACAATAATTTTGAAAACGTTTTATTAATAATACCAAAACTCTATTTAAATAATTAGCTACAAAATACTGGGTTTCACAATCTTCCCTCCTTAGAAAATTTCGTCCTCGAAATTTAAAGTAAGGTAGGAAAGACAAACATGTACGGGTACTGCGCCCGTAACTCAGGTCCAACCATAAGGATTTCCAAGGCAGTCGTGGATGAGACGGTTTAGGGACAAGTTTTATGATATTATCCACGCAAAAAATACAAAGGCGAACCAAAGTACACGAGGTTGATCAGACCATCATGCACCGGTCCTGATTAGACAATATATTAGTGGGTGCACCCAATAAAATACTGTCATGATCAAGCTTGATAAAGAGATAGCTTGCAAAACTAGGCTAACTTCGTCAGCATCAGTCAAGTTTAAAACGAAAAGATAAGAAAATAGGAGTTTAAGTGATGGCTCAAATTCTGATCTTCTTCTTACCTCTGACTAGGCTTGCAACTGGTTTCTCTGGCACTGAAAGGTTAAGTCCAATCTTCAGCTCTGAATTATTCAAAACGTGACTCGGAATCCGAAATGTAGTGTCTGAGCTGTGACGTAGAAGACGTTGCACACTCTCAAGATTAGCTGGTAGAGCTAACTGGTACGCTACTTCCAACTCGTCTTAAACTTCAAATGACCTGATGTACCTGGCCTCAATTTCCAGCTCCGTCAAAACTGATTGTTCCTCTGGTAGGAGAAAACTTCACCAAAAGCAATTTGGTCTTCCCAAGACCTACCAAAATCCAAGACGCAAAATCTCAATACACCTTCAAGCGTCTGGATTGACCTCTCTGCTTGCTCGTCCCGCGGTACTCCATGAATCCGGTAGATGTGCTTCTGTACAATGCTGCCCACTTCTTAGTGGATAACCAACTTTGAAGGGAAAAAGTGTGCTGACTTAGTCAGTCTGTTTACTAAAATCCAATTGGTGCCCTTCCCTCCTTAGGAACAAGGCAAACCTTACTCAAAGTTCATTGTTATATGCTTCTACTTCCACTCCGAATTGTCCAGCGGCTCCAACAAACTTGTTGTTCTCTTGCTAAATTCCTCATGTTGACAAATTCACATCTAATCCTATACCTGGAATTGTCCTTCTTTATTCCATAACACCAATCAATGGAGGCATATTCCGATACATCTTATTATCTCCTGAATTTATGGAATACTGCAACTGGTGCATTTTTTCATCAACTCGCTCCTCCGTTTGTCAGCCGATACGCAAAGTCTCGCACCATTCTTCAGAGTTCCAATGCTGATTAATTTAGAAACCCTCAAGCGTTCCTGCCAACACTTGATCTCTAAGCCTGCAAAGTGCCTTGTTTTGGAACTACGTTCTCTTGATTTTGTCCCTCAGCCTCGAACTTCATCAATACTGAATCAGCATCCAGCTCCGTCCTTCTATCTCCAGATAGTATAACCTCCAGTCCAAACTTCTCGATGTCTGCTAGCAGGTGCTAGTCCTTGGTTATGAACTTCGCCATCAGTATCGACCAAGTGCATCAGCGACCACATTAGCCTTACCTGAATGGTACTGCAGGTTGATGTCGAAATCCTTCATCTGCTTCAGCCATCTTCTTAGTCTAACATTCAGCCCTTTCTGAGTGAAGACATATTTCAGACTTTTGTAGTCCGTATATATTTCACTCCCTTTCCATAAAAATCATGCTTCCATAGCTTCAAAGATAATTGCAGTAAATTCAAATTAGGCGTGGGATGATTCTTCTCATGAGTCTGTAGTTGCCTACACGTGTAAGCAATTACTTTCCCATGTTGTTGAAGAACGCAACCCAGTCCTCTTCCAGAGGCATTACTGTAAATTGAGAACCACCGGTTCCTGCGGTAGCGCAAGGATTGGTGTAGTGGTAAGTCTCTTCTTCAGCTCCTCAATGCCGTCTGGCAAACTTTCGTTCAGATGAACTCTTCATTCTTCCAAGTGAGCTTCGTCATTGGCTCAGCAATCTTGACGAAATCCTTCACGAACTTCTGATAGTAGCCGGCCAAGTTCAAAAATCTTCCGAATTGAACTTGGGGTATATCACTCTTCAACAACAGCTATCTTCCATCGAAATTTCTTCTCTTGACAACATGGCCAAAAGTCCACCTTGTCAAGAATCCACGTTCAGATAACTTACCATAAAAATTTCTTTTTCCTCAAAGTTTCCAAAATTTCCTCAGGTGTTCCTTATGCTCTTCTTCAGTCTTCAAGTATATCAGAATGTTATCTATGGAGAAGATAAACTGATTCAAATACTCATGAAAATCTCTGTTCATGAGATTCATGAACACAGCAGGAGCATTTGTCAGTCTAACGTCCTGACCAAAGAAAACTACCCATACTTGGTGTTCGAACGCGGTCTTGGAAATGTCCTCTTTCCTGACTTTGATTTGATGGTAGTCAAATCTTAAGTCAAACTTCGAAACACCTTAACTCCACACAACCAGATCAAACAGATCCTCGATCCGGGCAGAAAGTACTTGTTCTTTAGTGTCTGGTAATTGATGCACATCCGTTTGTTCCATCCTTCTGGGGCACAAACAAGATAGATACTCCCTAAGGTAAAGTTCCACTCTGATAAATCCTAGAGCCTTCATTGATCTGGTCCTTCATCTTCTTGGCCACCTTCGGGTTGACTCCGTAACATCCTTTAGAAATAGGGAAAGAGCCAGGGACTAAGTCAAGGGTGAAACCTATGTCTAGATCTGGGATAATCCGGGAGACTATCAGGAAAAACATCTGCCATAAGGGTGTAACTAAAAGCTTCTATTCATGTGGAAAATTACAGCAAAAACTCTTATGTTTGATCTAAGGACATCCTGTTACAACTTCCAAAAAGATGATGCTATTCAGCGGTTCTAGGTACTATTCTTCATGGTCCTGGCTCTTGCATGAGCAGTCTCCAACTGCTTCCTTTCCTATGAACCTCGAGTATGCATCATGCCTTATTGTAAGGGGCAGGGTCTGCTGGATAGAAAGAGGGTCCCTAGGTTGTGGCCTAACAGTGTTGCTGGGATATGAGCTCTGGTTTGATAGAAAGATAAGGGGCAGTCCTTTACCCGATGTTCAGCAGATCCACATGCCAAACATTGTCCCAATATCTTGCGGCAACGAACGGTCTGATGACCAGGCCTCTTGCAATAGTTACAAGCCCATAGCTTCTTACGACAAGGCTGCCGGAAAGTAGGGTACTTGATGGGACCTAAATATCTTCTAGATTCAGGGGTATCCTTCCTAGGACAAAAGTTCTGCTCTAACTTGGTTGGGGATAACTAAGGCTACATCATGACGTTCTTCATGTCTTCTCTCGTGATATTCTTCTGTTCCTGCTGGGCTTCATCTTGAGCTTTCTGGAACTCCAGGATTTCTTGAAATAGGACAACCATTTGGAAGATGATTGCTGGTACTGGTGGAGCAACAAAAATGGATACTCCACCAAGGAAATGCAACTCAGTTTGAGATGAGGTAGGAATCGCCAGTGTAGTGAAAACTTCACTGGATGCAGTATGGGGACGGTCAAACAGCCGCGAGAGAAAAGACCCTGGGCTTGGTTGAGGAGATGGGGTATGATCCGGAGATGACACCTCATCGCCAGCAGGATTTGGTCAACGGTCATTCTCTGGAAGGTTTAGGACGCACACACATAAGCAAGGTAGCCTACGGTCTATAATCAAGCAAAAATATTTATTTATATATGAATCGGACCTATGTCGTGACAAATCAATGTTCTAGTGTTCTAATTGTTTCTAGATAGGTTTTCCTAAGTTGTTGTTGTGGACCTGCATGGGCCACCACTGAAAACATGTCACGACCCGATCCCAAGTTAATGGGTCGAACCGGATGCCCAGCCTGCACCGTGGTGAGACGGCGGCAGTAAGCTGTTCCATTGCAGGTTTCACAACAACACAAGTACATTTGTCACAACTGATATATTCGGAATTGAAACTTTGTTTAATAGAATATTCAGAAATACAACTGGAAGGGAATTACTGAAATAAACTACAAACTCCAAATAAAAGAAAATGCAGAAAAGGAAACTATCTAAACATCAGGTTCAGCAGTCCCAGGATCAACGTCCTCCAAAGACGGCTCCGATACCGTCGCAGGGTAGAGAACCACGAGTCGTAATAGCTATTATAGCATAGCTCTTCATCCTCAGTGCTACCTAAAATGTTGTCTCCAGTCAGGAGGGAGCAAGAACGAAGTATGCATCTCATATCTTAAATAGTAATTGGAAAGTGCAGGATAAACAGTTTAAAATAACAATTTTCAGCAGTTTAAAACAGTTCAGTGTGTTTTGAATATGCAAACGTTTATGACCGGCTTGGGTTGAGCAGTAGTATCCTAGCGATACGATATGGCTTATCCCCGTGTGTGAGAGGGGTAAGCTAACACAGTCAGTTCAGTAGGGCTTTGGTCATAAACGTCTACACTATTCCCCCAGTCCCAGATTCAGTAACAGTAACAGTCGGTAGAGTTCCGTGCCAGCAGTGTGGTTTAACATGCAGCTTAACTTTACTAAATAAAATACAGGAATACACAGTTCGAAACTTGCCTTGTATTAGATTGACTGGAAAGACGAGTCGGTACCGAGGAGGAACGTCAGTTGTATCTTCGAGTTCCTACAGTTGAGAACTCGACTTAGAACCTTGAATAACCAGGCTAAGTTGCTAGTTGCAACCTCTAGCAGTAAGTCCTAGTCAGGTTTTAAGTTGTATTAAGCTACACTAACGATTACGTCGCAACTACGTGCGTTGATTAAACCGATTAATTTATTATTTAGAAATAATAACGAGAATCAATTAACTTTGGAAAACTTTGTTTTTTGTAATATATTTATAAAAATATAGTTTTCTTTTAGTGATAAATCATGAACTAGTTATTTACTAATTTTTCATCCAATAATTAATTCTTAATTAATTAGAAAATTACGCTCTAACTACGATTATACGTCTAATCAAAACCACCCAAGATCACATCCACCCAGAAAAGAAAAAAGATCTACGCTACACAATACAAGGGCACAGCTAAACATCCTAGAGTGGGCTTATGCCCTGTACAATTATTTTTACATCAATAAGAGGAAAGATCTAATTACTAAATAAAGTGCAGTAAATAAATAACTATAATAAATAGCCTAAATATTAAATAAAATAATTTAAAATAAATGTTAAGAGTCTCAGACTCGGTATCATCAAAATCCAGCTAATACCACAACGCCGGTCGGACCGGTGCGTTTGCATTTCGCCAGGGCCCACAGACCGGTACGGTCGTCGCCCGAAAATCAGTTTTAAAATTCATTTCCGAAAACCGATTTTGAAATCAAATTAAATAAAGTTTTGTAAAAATTTGGGCATCACTTCCCTATTTCGGGACAACCCAAAACTGGGAAATGCGCCACAAAACCTGCAATTGTTCCAACCAAATATAATCCCGAAAATATATCCACCGAAATAATTTTCCAAACCACCAGAATCTTCCCGAAATACCCGGGAAATCCAAAATCAACCAACAACATACAAAACCCAGCAGACAAAATCACAGAATATGCTAACGCAGCTAACTGAATCTACTACGCAGCTAACCGGATTTCCCAAAGGGGAACCGGGGACCGATATCATCATAGACTCTACGGGAGGGACGAACTACAGAGTTAACAGGGATTACCAAATTTCCGTTGGCGGAGAGCCGCGGAAGAACTTGGGGAGAGTCGAAACAGCGTTCGGACAATGCTGGATCGGGTGCACGGGATCGCGGATCTGAACAGCGGGGAGAACTCCGCGGATCTGGACAGCGGGGTGCGCCGCGAAGCGCTGGACCCGCGGAAGAGGGGCGACGACGGGGAGTTGGCTCGGGAGAAAGGGGCCGTGGATCTGGAGCGGCGGGCGGGGTACGCCGGCGGGAGGTCGCGCGGAGAGGCGCTGGATGGGGTGCAACCTCGACGACGTGGCCGAAAATGGTCGGGTGGCTAGCGGGGAGCCGCTGGCGCGCGGGGAGGCCGGGAAAGCGGGGGTCGGGGTTCGCCGGGGAGCGGCGCTGCCGAAGGGGGCGGCCGCTCGGGCCGAGCGGTGGCCGGCGGGGCGGACACGGCCGAGGAGGGGCGCGGAGAGGCACGCGCGGTCGGGGTGCTGCCGGAGTTGGCGGCGTCGGCGAGATGGCGGGGCGCGCAGGTCGGCGTCGGGAGTAAGCTCGGCCGAGAGGGTTAGGTGGGAGAAAGGGTTTGAGAGTTTCTGTTCCAGGGAGGGAGAGGAAGAGATGAGTACGAGAGAGAGGTGTTGAGAGTTTTGTGAGAAAAGCCCTGTGAGTGTGAGAGTGGGAAATGAGGAGATATAATAAAGGGGGTGGTGTGTGCTGAACGTTTGGAAGATGGGGGGTTAGGTGTGTGCTGGAGAGCAAAGAGAGGGGAGAGAGTTAAGGAGGAGTTGAGAATGTGAAACGAGGGGTTGTGAGGAGTTACGGAAATGGGGGGTGAGTTTTGGTCCAAATTGGACCAGCTCAAATTCATTTTTTTAATTAATTAAAACCAAGTCAAATTCAGGATTAAAAAGAAATAGGAAGAATGGGCTCGGGCCTGGGTCTGGGCTCAAAATCAAAAATCCAAGTTGTCATAATTAATTTCCAAATTCTTTCCATCCAAAAATATATAATAATTATAATATTAATAATAACAATAATTTTGAAAACGTTTTATTAATAATACCAAAACTCTATTTAAATAATTAGCTACAAAATACTGGGTTTCACACCCCGACCATCATATCTATGCCTGTTCCTGTTCTTCCAAAGCACCCAAATAATCGCACCAGCCAATGACCTCCGATGATGACTATCCTGACCCCGCCACCATCGTTGAAGAAAAACCAGAAAGTCACTATGCATCCGTGCCTTGAAGAAACCCCAGAAAGCAGACCAAACCGTCAAAGCAAGATCCCCGTGGCAAAAGATATGTTGAAGGTTCTCCCCATGTCCAACCTGACAGCAATGGCACCTAGAAGCCAGATGGAAGCCAATCTTCTGAAGAGTGTCATCAGTAGGAAGCCGGTTGTGATAGACCCGCCACATCAGGATACTCTATTTCGCCGGAATACACTTGCCCCAAATATTAGAGAAGAATGAAGATGTAGGGTGAGAAGTCCGACAACATCTCCAAGCCGCAGCCAACGTGAAAGAACCTTTCCGGTCACCCCAAACTAGGGAGTCAGGATCCGAAGTACAAGTCAGATTCACCCCTCTGAGCCGTCCCGCTGCCTCAACTCCAAACTGACCCGAAAATAAGGACAAATCCCAGCTAGAGGCTGTCCAAAAAGATCGAATAGCCGGGCCACCATTATCCGAATTCCTTGCCCTCGAGTCTCTGATCTTTCTTCCCCTATCCGAAAGAACCTGAACCGTCACCGTACGATGGGGGAGAACCACCCTTCTCCCGGCCAATCTAGCCGACCTCCGAAGCTCTCCAGTGCCCACTCGCTGTGAGGTCGTCAAATCTGCAGCCTCGACATCAGCAGACACCCTCGCCTGTGTTCGGCTCCGCCCACGAGACCGTCTCCCCGTCCCACGCCTGGTCCCAGAAGCAACTCCCTCAACCGGTAGAATAGCAACAGTATCCAACCGAGGACCCCCCGGAATCCAGTCCTCACATCTCGCTGAACCCTCACCACGCCCAAGTCTAAGCGAGATAAACGGTTCCGCCAAATTCCTCCCCCGCAAAATTCGTCGCCAAACATGAGAGCACTTGGAAGTCAGAAACGCATCACAAGGATGGCGCTTACGAAAATATTTTGCTTTAAGTAGCTCCACCCAAAGGCCCTTCCCATGCCTCAACTTCCACCAAAGCTTCATGGAAAATGCATCCATAATATCCTTCAGGCACTTGATCCCGAGGCCTCCTTCGGACTTAGTTCGAGTAACGAACCGCCATGCCAGCCAACTCCTCTTAGCCACCCCATCCTTGCTACCCCAAAAGAAAGCCGCAAACATCCTCTCAATCGTCCTGAGAACGGCCCGGGGAGGACAGCATGCAGCCAATGTGTACATAGGGATAGATGAAAGTACATTCTTAATAAGAACCAACTTACCCCCAGGAGATAGTATCTTGTTCTGCCAACCCGACAACTTCGAACGGATTTTATCCAGCAAGTAGCTAAACATCCCCTCATTCCTTCTCCCGCAAGTTAGCGGGCAACCCAAATAAGAAAATGGTAAGGTTCCGGTACTAAACCCAAAGAGAGTAGAAATAGTCCGAGCACGATCCTCCCCCAACGGTGTCGCAGAAAAGAAGGCAGATTTAGAAAAATTGATCTTCTGTCCAGAAACAGCCTCATACCTATGTAGTACTTGTTGGAGAGCACGTAAACCAGCAATATCCCCCGAAGTGAAAATAAGAACATCATCTGCATAAGCCAAGTGCGAGATACGCGGTCCCCCAATCGGAGTGTGAAAAGAAGATCTCCTATTAGAATCTTGAAGGAGCTTGAGGTTCCGAGAGAGTACCTCCGCCGCAATAATGAAAAGAGCCGAGGAAAGAGGGTCCCCCTGCCGGATCCCTCTAGATGCCGAAAAAAAAGCAGTAGGAGCGCCATTGAGAAGAACCGCATACCGGGTATCCGCCAGGAGACGGTAATAAGATCACAGAAGACCTCATTAAAACCAAATCTCCGAAGAACACGCAGGAGGAACTGCCAGTTGACTCTGTCATAGGCCTTCTGCATGTCCAGCTTAATAGCAACATTCCCCCCATGGTTGGGTTCCCGCATAGAAGCCACCATATCCTGAGCAATAATAATGTTGTCCACAATCTCTCTCCCCTGAACAAAGGCACTTTGCTCCGGGGAAATAATATTTGGAAGATATTTCCGCAACCTGCAAGCAATAACCTTGGAAATAATTTTGTTACAGAAATTGTAAAGGCTAATAGGGCAAAAATCAGAAAGGTTCCTCGGGTGCTCGACTTTGGGGATAAAAAATAAGAAGGTGTCCGAAATGGAAACCGGAAGACGAGCCCCCAAGAAGAAAGAACCAACGGCTTCCTCCACGTCAGCCGCAATAATGTCCCAACAAACTGAGAAGAATCTCCGAAAAAGCCATCCGGTCCGGCGCCACTAGCCGGATCCATCCCCGAATAATCTCCAATAGCTCCGCTCTGTCAGGACGACGAACAAGATCAGAATTATCCTCTGAAGAAATAATGCTAGGAATGACCTCAAGGAAGGCTTCCTCATCAGAAATAGGGTCAGCTCGAAACAGCTTCGAGAAGAATAAAGACGCCTCCGTCGCTACCTCCTCAGCAGACCCAGTCTCTGATCCATCAGCCCGAATAATTTTCTGAATATCGGCCTTTCGTTGTCTGCTCCTGGTGCACTCATGGAAAAACGAGTATTTTATCTCCTCCAGGCATCTCAATCTAGCTTTTTGTTTCCAGAAAGACTCCTCAACCTGGACCTTTTGCTTCAATCTGGCAACGGCCTCCATCCATGAAGCCCTCCCCCTCTCCGAAGGATGAAGTCATAATCCTGCTCCGCCACCAAGGCAGCGTCCTCAGCTGACGACCTCCTGAAAAACGTCACCGAAAGTAGCTCTGCTGTAATGCTGTTGTCCGTATTACGTATTTTTGGAATACGTGTATGTATTTTATTCTGTATTGCATGATTTCTTGTTTAGCTTGCATCTTGGCTTGGTTATTTCTTGGCTTGGTTCGGTTTTCTTTGGTCTATCATGAACCATGGATGAACCCCCTACCTACCACCACCTTTGATATTTATTGCCATTTCTTCTTTCTCTCTCTTCATTACTCATCTTCTTCTTCCTCATTTACTTCTTACCTACCAGAGAGAGAAGAGAGAGGTCTAGGCAAGTGCAACTTGCTTCATGGAGGAACTCCAATTTTATTGCTTCATTCTCTTCCTTACAATATTTTGACTAGCTTTAGAACTTGGCATTTTCACTTTCCATGGCTAGATTTTTGTAGATCTATATTTACTTTATTTTTGAATTTTTGGGTTTTGATCTACTTAATCTTGTTATTTCCTAGTTTGATAGTTCCATGTTGTAGAGAATCTCGTTCTACCCCATTTGACCTATGGAAGTTCGGATTTGGGCTCCGGATGATAGAGTTATGCAGCTTGGAAGCCATGGCTTATGGTGTACTTCTTCTCAGAAATTTGGAGAAGAAGCACAGTTTCGAGTCGCATGATAGCACTTGACCGCATGAATATTCATGCGGCAAGTCAGCTTCGAAACCGCATGCACTATCAACTGGACTTGACCGCATGACAAGTTCATGCGACAAGTATTTAGTTCGGCCGCATAGGACCCTTCTTCCCGAACCGCATATGCACCCTTGCTCCCAGCCGCATAGGCATTGCTCCCCGCTGCCGCATGGGACTTCGCCCATCCCGAGCCGCATGAACTCCAATACTCGCGAGCCGCATAGACCGCAGTCTCCCGCTGCCGCATGAGGACCCGAGTCCTCTCAGCCGTATGACTGACCGATCCCGAGCCGCATAGATCCTGATTCCCTTCAGCCGCATGAGACCCCTCCATTCCTGACCGCATAAGCTCCTGCAGCCGCATGCGCCGCACGCCCGTACTGCCTTGTGATCGACCTTTCCGAGCCGCATGAACTCAGATTTTGGGCCGCATGAACCCATATCCATTCAGCCGCATGGGCTGTTCTCTTCCAGCCGCATGTGATCATTCCTGGCCGCATAGGCCTTAGCCGCATGGCTCTTCTATAGCCCTGAATATTGATATTTTATTAGATATTTTACGTCCATTTTATATCCTTACGCTTTTGTCATGAACTTGATAATCATGGATTTATTTAATATGTTTAGAACTGATAATTGAGCACGACCTGACAGTGACCCGTAGTGGTGCACTCCTGACATGACTAACCTGACATGACTGATAGTGGCCCGTCGTGGCGCACTCCTGACAAGTACACCTGACATGATTCTCTCGAATAGCTGTTGCGACGGCTACCTGACATGACATGACCTGTATAATAACATGGACACCGTGGGCGATTGTGCTTGTACAAATAAACCTGTCCTGTCTTGCATCATGTCTAGGGAGGGAGCTCCTGAGTACCACGGTCAGGAGTATTGAAATGGACTAAGGTTAATAACTAGATTAACACATTAGTCATGAAGAGATTTCCTAGCTACAGGCAATCCCGTTACCTGGGCGCGCCTGGGATCTGTAGCCTGCCGTCGAGTAGGGCACATTTCCAGCACATGTCATGTGTTGTACCTTTCAAGCTACTTAAGGGTACATGCGTTTCCTGGACGGTGTACCCACCTGAATTCAACCCCTAATTTCGACCTGGGTAACCTGGATGGACTGCAGGGCTTGTGGCTGTGGAAGATTCTCACTGCATTTTGTTAGTAATTAGGCTTGTGAAACCTAGTAGTTAAAGTATCAAGCCGTAGTTCTTGCTTGGCCGTGAAGTGATTGGATGGAGTCTAACCTGTCTAGCCTTGTCCTGATCCTGTTCGAGACTACTGCATGACCAGATGCTTGTATTTATTTACCGATAAATGGTGAAAATTCCAAGTTCTGTTCAGACGAAGGGTTAAACCCCGGTCCTTGTTTGGTTTACGGGTTGTGACCTGGTTATCTGAATAGTTCCATGGTTATCTGTCGTATATCATCTGATGTATGTTTTCTTATTTCCAGTTCTTACTTTTATTTATACTTGTGCTGATTGCTGGTTTTAGTTCCTAAGTGAAGCTTCCTTTGTGACACTTGCTCTTTCTGGGGTCTGACCCAGCTGGTTTTGGATGGCCAGATTTTGGAGCAGCTCCAGAGGATCTACCGACCTTCCAGCCAGATGGTGGCCTCTAGACGGAATCTGGCAACGAGTGGGTTTATTTTTGATCTCCTACTTATTGTAAAAATATTCTTTTGAGGCGTTTAGACGAGCACCTGTTTAGCTCGATTGCAATTATTGTTGCCTACGGGCTGTAACATGATTGACAGATCCTAGGGTTGATCATGTATGACTAAACTCTTGCTAGTCCTGACATTTTGTAACGACTAGCTTCATGATCAGCTGAATATGCAATGTTGGGATGCTTACTATTGTATATTAATGATATACATCTTCTGACTTTTACTTACTTGCTTGTGATTGAGAGACTAGGCTTGTCATGACCTTAAGAGACTGTTGGATTGTAGTTAAACCCTCATATATCTAGACAGCCGTGACCGTATAGTGACGTGGATTCTATTTTATTATACGTAGCTGGCTATGTCTGCCCCGCTCTCCGGTATTCTGGTTCTGGGGCGTGACATGGTTTAAGTGGTGGCCCATGCAGGTCTTGTAATCAATATATGTGAGGGTTACCGAATAGATGTCTCAATCAGTATTCGTCCTTGATCTCTGCTCGTATCTTCTGAATCCCTGGATTCTTGTCCTGATCATATGCTTGTATCGTTGATCTATCCTGGTCCTTCCTTATGTTTCCATGTCGTCTTCTTCAGCGGCATTGTTCGTGGTCCTACCGACTAGCAAGGTGGAGCACCTCCCGCGGACCAGCAGCAACCTGGGGATCAAGCCCAGCATTTCGGAGTAGCCTCCAGAGTCGTGCCTTCTGATGGAGAGCCACCAGTCCAGCCAGTCCAGCCCGCCGAGCCTGATGATGGCACATTAGTAGGACTTCAGGACCTTGATAGCTTCTCAAGATCGTCGTGGAGATGCCTTGCAACAGGCAGTGGCGGATGCTTTGACCCGGGGTGGTCATCAGGGTAACAGCGCGGCCAACAGCTTTAAGCGTCTGAACCTCCATTCTTTGACGGTAGTGAAGATGCTATCGCAGCAGATGCATGGCTTCAGGATACTGAAGTGATTCTCGATGCAGCCAAGACTCCAGAGAACGAGAAGGTGGCCGTTGTGCGCCTGCAGTTGTTAGATCTTGCCGGCAGCTGGTGGGCAGCGCAGGCCGTTGGATTAGCAACACCCATTGCTTGGACAGTATTCAGAGAGAGATTCTAGACCAAGTATTTTGATGCGTGGCTCGGTATGATCTGCAGACCAGGTTCACCAATCTGAAGCAAGGAGGCAGGATGGTCGATGGATATGCGGCCGAGTTTTCGAGACTCAGTCGGTTTGCTCCCACCTTGGTGGCAACCGAGTATGATAGAGCCCAGCGATTCCAGCAGGGGCTTCACCTGGAGATTTTGTTGGCAGTTGAACAGTTGAGCATCAGACTTTTGATGCAGTCTTGAGAGCAGCCCGGAGGCATGAGTATACCTCCCAGAGGATTGTGGATAGGACCGGAGGTCGGAAGAGATCTCACGGCCAGATGAATCAGTCTTCAGCACCAGCCCCGACAGCCAGGGCCTTGACTATTGGAGCTCCGAGGCGAATGACTCAGTAACGTCGGTTCAGCATTCCACCCCGACGTACCCATCAGCAGCCAGCAGAAGCAGAAGCAGTCTTCCGCAGTGGGATGTTCTCATTGTGGGAAGCCAGGCCATGTAGTACCAGAGTGTCGTAGGGCACGGGGATTGTGTCTGGTTTGTGGAGCACCAGACCATAGGGTTGGATCCTGCCGAACATGGGTGGTTCATCATCGTCCAACCTTTCTAGCTCTTCGGTGAGAGGACCAGCACCGGTCCAGCAGCAGCAGCAGCAGCAGCAACAGTGCCTATTATCGAGGCCCTTGCCGCCTCAGTCCCAGATGTTCCAGCAGCAGAATCCCCAGCAGCATGCACAAGCCCAAGCCTTGAGTCAGAGCAGGCAGCGAGGATTCCAGCAGAGGGGACCAGCACCCCGAGGGCACGGTCAGGCTATGGTGATGACCGCAGAGGAAGGATTGGCACCAGGTGAGATAGTGGCAGGTACTATTCTTGTCAACTCATTTCCAGCTTCAGCTTTATTTGATTCTGGTGCATCGCATTCTTTTATGTCTGCACGATTCGCGACACAGATAGGATTTGAGCCCGAGTCATTATCAGTAAGGCTCAATATACTTACTGGTAACGGACTTGTGGGAGTAGATAGAGTGTTTTCCTCGTGTCGGATCGTAGTTAGCGGTAGAGAATTCCCGCTAGATTGATAGAGTTCCCGATGGCCGATTATAATGTGGTCTTAGGGATGGATTGGTTGAGGAACCAGTATGCTAGAATAGACTGCCATATTGGTAGGGTTGTTTTTAGCATTCCAGGCGAGCCGGAGTTTTCCTTTTCCAGAGGAGCAGTTGAACCTTCTCCTCCAGTATTGCGGATGGCAGTAGCAGCAGTGCAGTTGCCCAGGATAGTCGAAGAGTTTCCAGATGTTTTCCCAGAAGAGCTACCAGGTATGCTCCAGAGCGGGAGATCGAGTTCACCATAGACTTGATTCCGGGACAACCCAGTGTCAGAGAGAGTCTACAGGATGGCGCTGTCAGAATTGGAGATCTTGTACAAGATGATTGAAGAACTTCGAGCCAAGGGATTTATTCGTGCTAGTGGATCGCCTTGGGGAGCCCCGATGCTTCTTGTGAAAAAGAAGGATGGTAGGTCCAGGTTATGTGTTGATTATCGTACCTGAACTCAGTGACAATCAAGAACAGATACCCTCTTCCGAGGATAGATGACTTGTTTGATCAACTCAAGGGGGCTTCAGTATTCTCGAAGATGATTTACGCTCAGGTTTATCATCAGATCAGAGTCAAGAGCAGAACATCTCCCGAAGACAGCTTTTAGATCGAGATATGGGCATTGGGAGTTCCTTGTTATGCCCTTTGGAGCAACCAATGCCGGCAGTATTTATGGACCTCATGAATCGCATCTTCATGCCATACTTGGATCAGTTTATGATTGTGTTCTTGGATGACATCCTGGTCTACAGCAAGAGTGATGCGGAGCATGAGCAGCATCTCCGTGTGGTTCTTCAGATTCTCAGGGAGCACCAGTTATATGCCAAGTTCAGTAAATGCGAGTTCTGGCTTGATCACATTCGTACTTGGGTCATATCATCACCAGAGGAGGAGTATGAGTCGATCCCCAGAAGATTATGGCTATTGAGTCATGGCCAGTGCCCAGCACAGTTGCAGAGGTTCGTAGTTTTCTTGAATTGGCCGGCTACTACCGACGGTTTGTTTCAGATTTTGTTCGAATTTCAGCGCCATTGACGCAGTTGACCCGCAAGGATGTGCAGTTTGCTTGGACAGCAGAGTGTCAGAGTTCTTTTGAGCAGTTGAAGCGAGGCCTGATAACAGCTCCTATTCTCACGCTTCCAGATGGGACCGGAGGATTCTCAGTGTACTGTGATGCTTCAGGCAGAGGTTTAGGATGTGTTCTGATGCAGCATGGGAAGGTAATAGCTTATGCGTCACGACAACTTCGTGATCATGAGAGGAATTACCCAACCCATGACTTGGAGCTGGCGGCAGTGGTGTTTGCACTTAAGTTGTGGAGGCACTACTTGTATGGGCACAGGGTAGAGATTTTCACTGATCACAAGAGCCTGAAGTATGTTTTCACCCAGAAGGATCTTAACATGCGTCAGAGAAGATGGCTGGAGGTTCTTGTGGATTATGATGTCAACCTGCAGTATCATCCTGGGAAGGCCAACGTCGTAGCAGATGCATTGAGCAGGAGAGCAGGAGTTTATTTCCTAACAGCGCAACCAGAGCTGTTAGCAGATCTTCAGAAGATGGGTATTGAAGTTGTTCTCCCTTCCAGTGTGGCATTGATGGCTAGTATGCAGGTTCAGTCCACTATAGTCGAGAGGATCCGAATGGCGCAGTCAGCAGATTCCAAGCTTCAGCGACTCAGAGCAGTGTGAGGCAGGACGAAGACCAGAGTTGTGCATTCATGAAGATGGTACACTTCGACATGGTAAGCGTCTTTGTGTGCCCAGTAGAGAAATCAGACAGGAGATCATGGCAGAGGCGCACAGTTCTCAGTATTTCATCCATCCTGGCAGTACGAAGATGTACCGAGATATCCGTCAGCACTTCTGGTGGAATGGCATGAAGCGGGAGATAGCTCGGTTTGTCTCTCGGTGTTTGGTTTTCCAACAAGTTAAAGCTGAACATCAGAGACCGGCTGGACTTCTTCAGCCTTTGCCGATTCCAGAATGAAAGTGGAAGCATGTGACCATGGATTTTATGACTGGATTACCTAGATCTCCAGCTGGCAGAGATGCTATCTGGGTTATAGTTGATCGGCTCACGAAGGTAGCTCACTTCCTCCCGTTCAGAGTTGGTCAGTCGACGGCTCAGTTAGCAGAGATATCTCCGGCAGATTGTCAGATTGTACGGAGTGCCAGTCAGTATCACCTCGGATCGAGATTCAAGATTTACGTCGTACTTTTGGCGTAGCCTGCAGGAGAGTTTGGGAACTCGTCTCCAGTTCAGTTCAGCGTATCATCCGCAGACAGATGGTCAGTCGGAGCGTACGATCCAGACTCTTGAAGACATGTTGCGGTCTTGCACACTTGACTTCGATGGTTCATGGGAAGATCACTTACACTTGGTGGAATTCTTGTACAACAACAGTTTCCAGACCAGTATCCAGATGGCACCGTTCGAGGCACTATATGGTAGGAAGTGCAGATCCCCGCTAGCCTGGGATGATGTTGGAGAGAGACAGATGCTTGGTCCAGAAATGATCGCTCAGACAGTTGAAGTGGTCAGAAGGGTCAGAGATCATCTTCGAGTTGCCCAAGATCGCCAGCGCCATTGGGCCGATTCTCATCGACGCCCTCTCGAGTTTTCGGTCGGCGATCATGTATTCCTGAGGATTTTGCCTAACCGTGGCGTCATTCGTTTCGGCGTACGGGGCAAGCTTAGTCCTAGGTATATAGGACCGTTTGACATTCTGGAGCGAGTAGGAGATGTATCGTCTCGCTCTTCCGCCGTCGCTAAGCGAGGTGCATGACGTGTTCCATGTATCCCAATTACGACAGTATATCCCGGACCCGAGCCACATCCTAGATCATTCGGAATTGGTTGTTGGTACCAACCTTTCGTATGAGGAGAGGCCCGTGTCTATATTGGACCGGAGAGAGAAGATCCTCAAGAACAAGACTATCAAGTTAGTCCGGGTTGCTTGGGGTCATCACTCTTTGGGGGAGTCAACATGGGAGCGTGAGGATGATATCCGATCGCGATATCCCGACTTGTTTGACTCGTGAGGTATAATGTCTTTCTTATGCCTCATGCCTTCGATTCCTTGCTTGCATGATTGATTGATTGTCTAGTATAGCTTGCTTGTTGTTATTAGTATAGCTTGTATTGCTCCTCTAGCCTCTTGCTTAAATTTCGAGGACGGAATTCTTTTAAGGTGGGTAGAGTTGTAATGCCTGTTGTCCGTATTACGTATTTTTGGAATACGTGTACGTATTTTATTCTGTATTGCATAATTTTTTGTTTAGCTTGCATCTTGGCTTGGTTATTTCTTGGCTTGGTTCGGTTTTCTTTGGTCTATCATGAACCATGGATGAACCCCCTACCTACCACCACCTTTGATATTTATTGCCATTTCTTCTTTCTCTCTCTTCATTACTCAACTTCTTCTTCCTCATTTACTTCTTACCTACCAGAGAGAGAAGAGAGGTCTAGGCAAGTACAACTTGCTTCATGGAGGAACTCCAATTTTATTGCTTCATTCTCTTCCTTACAGCATTTTGACTAGCTTTAGAACTTGGCATTTTCACTTTCCATGGCTAGATTCTTGTAGATCTATATTTACTTTATTTTCGGATTTTTTGGTTTTGATCTACTTAATCTTGTTATTTCCTAGTTTTGATGGTTCCATGTTGTAGAGAATCTCGTTCTACCCCATTTTGACCTATGGAAGTTTGGATTTGGGCTCCGGATGATAGAGTTATGCAGCTTGGAAGCCATGGCTTATGGTGTACTTCTTCTCGGAAATTTGGAGAAGAAGCACAGTTCCGAGCCGCATGATAGCACTTGACCGCATGAATATTCATGCGGCAAGTCAGCTTCGAAACCGCATACTATCAACTGGACTTGACCGCATGACAAGTTCATGCGGCAAGTATTTAGTTCGGCCGCATGGGGCCCTTCTTCCCGAACCGCATATGCACCCTTGCTCCCAGCCGCATAGGCATTGCTCCCCGCTGTCGCATGGGACTTCGCCCATCCCGAGCTGCATGAACTCCAATACTCGCGAGCCGCATCGACCGCAGTCTCCCGCTGCCGCATGAGGACCCGAGTCCTCTCAGCCGCATGACTGACCGATCCCGAGCCGCATAGATCCTGATTCCCTTCAGCCGCATGAGACCCCTCCATTCCTGATCGCATAAGCTCCTGCAGCCGCATGCGCCGCACGCCCGCACTGCCTTGAGATCGACCTTTCCGATCCGCATGAACTCGGATTTTGGGCCGCATGAACCCATATCCATTCAGCCGCATGGGCTGTTCTCTTCCAGCCGCATGTGATCATTCCTGGCCGCATAGGCCTTAGCCGCATGGCTCTTCTATAGCCCTGAATATTGATATTTTATTAGATATTTTACGTCTATTTTATATCCTTACGCCTTTTGTCATGAACTTGATAATCATGGATTTATTTAATATGTTTAGAACTGATAATTGAGCACGACCTGACAGTGACCCGTAGTGGTGCACTCCTGACATGACTAACCTGACATGACCTGATAGTGGCCCGTCGTGGCGCACTCCTGACAAGTACACCTGACATGATTCTCTCGAATAGCTGTTGCGACGGCTACCTGACATGACATGACCTGTATAATAACATGGACACCGTGGGCGATTGTGCTTGTACAAATAAACCTGTCCTGTCTTGCATCATGTCTAGGGAGGGAGCTCCTGAGTACCACGGTCAGGAGTACCTATTGAAATGGACTAAGGTTAATAACTAGATTAATACATTAGTCATGAAGAGATTTCCCAGCTACAGGCAATCCCGTTACCTGGGCGCGCCTGGGATCTGTAGCCTGCCGTCGAGTAGGGCACATTTCCAGCACACTATCATGTGTTGCACCTTTCAAGCTACTTAAGGGTACATGCGTTTCCTGGACGGTGTACCCACCTGAATTCAACCCCTAATTTCGACCTGGGTAACCTGGATGGACTGCAGGGCTTGTGGCTGTGGAAGATTCTCACTGCATCTTGTTAGTAATTAGGCTTGTGACAACCCTAGTTAGTTAAAGTATCAAGCCGTAGTTCTTGCTTGGCCGTGAAGTGATTGGATGGTGTCTAACCTGTCTAGCCTTGTCCTGATCCTGTTCCAGACTACTGCATGACCAGAATGCTTGTATTTATTTTACCGATAAATGGTGAGAATTCCAAGTTCTGTTCAGACGAAGAGTTACAACCCCGGTCCTTGTTTGGTTTACGGGTTGTGACCTGGTTATCTGAATAGTTCCATGGTTATCTCGTCGTATATCATCCTGATGTATTTTCTTTATTTCCAGTTCTTACTTTTATTTATACTCTTGTGCTGATTGCTGGTTTTAGTTCCTAAGTGAAGCTTCCTTTGTGGCACTTGCTCTTTCTGGGGTCTGATCCAGCTGGTTTTGTATGGCCAGATTTCGGAGCAGCTCCAGAGGATCTACCGACCTTCCAGCCAGATGGTGGCCACTAGACGGAACCCTGGCAACGAGTGGGTTTATTTTTGATCTCCCACTTTATTGTAAAAATATTCTTTTGAGGCGTTTAGCCGACGAGCACCTGTTTAGCTCGATTGCACTTTACTTATTGTCTGCCTACGGACTGTAACATGATTGACAGATCCTAGGGTTGATCATGTATGACTAAACTCTTGCTAGTCCTGACATTTTGTAACGACTAGCTTCATGATCAGCTGAATATGAAATGTTTGGAACGCCTTACTATTGTATATTTAATGATCATACATCTTGTGACTTTTACTTACTTGCTTGTGATTGAGACACTAGGCTTGTCATGACCTTAAGAGACTGTTGGATTGTAGTTAAACCCTCATATATCTAGACAGCCGTGACCGTATAGTGACGTGGATTCCATTTCATTATACGTAGCTGGCTATGTCTGCCCCCGCTCTCCGGTATTCTAGTTCTGGGGCGTGACATCTTCTCCATCCAGCCAGAACAAATCCCGTCGTCCTCAAACGCATACCCAGACGCTCAAGCGCATCATAATGCCAACATGAATTCCACGTCCCGCCACTATCGAATGAAAATCCGGATGCAAAATCCAAAAATCAAGAAAACGGAAGCCTCTACGCAGAATAGGAGAAGCTGGTTGGCAGGATATCAAAAGAGGAGCATGATCCGATTCTGCCCTATTAAGATGCTCGCAAGACACATGGACATCATCCAGCCAACTACCCGTCACAAGAAGCCTATCAAGACGGGAACCCTGACGATCAATCCCCGTCTGTCCGTTCACCCAAGTAAAGATGCTTCCTCTGAAACCAATATCAGATAGCCCGCCAGCCAACTGGAAGTCGAGAAAATCTGTAATGGCCCTCGTGTCAGGAGGTCGGCCTCCAAATTTCTCATCCGGAGAAGCAATGATATTAAAGTCCCCGCCCACCGCCCAGGGCAAGGCCATGTCCCTGGCTTGGACGTCCAGAAGATGCCTCCACATAGTCCTCCTCCCCTGTCTTGTCCCTGCACCATGGACTATCGACAGCCGTACCGGAACCGAGAAATAACTCAAAGAAAACTGTACCGTGATAGTCTGATCACAAGAATCAATGCAAGTGATTCCAAGACCAGACTTACAGAAAATCCAAATATTGCCCTTATTATTGCAAAAGCTAACATCAAATCCCAACCTCATCTGATAAGAGAGAAGCTTAGAGGATAGCACCTTTGGTTCAATAATGGCAAGGACCTGAATAGAGTTGATCCGACACAAGGACCTGAGACGGGATAAAGTAGCTCTGTTCGCCATCCCCCGAACATTCCAGATAAGGAATTTAACCATGGACCCTCTGGGGGTCCCGCCTAACCCGGGAAGCATGTGATCGAAGAAGTCGATCCGACTGAGGAGCCATCGACTTCCTTCGCCTACCAGCCGCCTTCTTATAAGGAACCATCTGCCAGTCTTCTTCACGACCCACGGAGATAGAAGTGTAAGAACTAGCCTCGAGAAAAGAAACCATATCACCACCCGGAGCTGAATCATAGCCCCGGTCGGATAGAATACCCTGACCGGCCTCCTCCCATACCACCAAGCTACGATCTTCAGTGTCAGAATCAGCCGCAATAACTCCCTGTCCCAGCTGGCTATGGATAACAATAGGCAGGACCGATAAATCAATAGGCCCAATACTCCGCTCTGGGCCCAGCTGCCCATCCGAGCAAGAACCTGGGCCGCTGCGTCCCTCCATCATGGGCCGCCCGTCATCCGACCATAAAGCCAGCTGGCCCGAGGAAGACTCCCCCAAGTGCCAAGAAGGCGGAGCAGAATTCGCAGTATCAATACTCCCGCGTAATCCGTGCTGCGTGGCCCCCGTGCTATCATCACGCCCCCTGACACGCCTCCAAATCTGCCGTATCTCCTTCCCTTTCTCGTGCCTTGATCGTCTCCTCCGACGACCTCTGCTAATCCCACGGCCACCCTCCGGGCCGTCCTCCTCACGCACAACGCCTGGAACATTGCCGTCAGGGATGGGCTGGCTCTCAGCTACGCCCACGGAAGGAGGCTCCACCTGTGGACGCCCGCAAGCACTCTCAATATGACCATGATGGCCACAAGAAACACAGTATAGAGGCCTCCGCTCATAGACAACTGGCTGCGAGCGGACACCATCAGGCAGTTGGAAGAACACCTCTGTGGAAGTGGTTTGCTAATGTCCACTTCAACCAAAACCCTGGCCACCCCCGGCCTAGAAAAGGATGCCGTAGCCCGATCAGTAGTGAGCGGAGTGCCAAGACCAGAAGCTATTGACAGAACGCATTAGTATCAAACATGCAATGCGGAAGCCCGGGAAGGCCATCCATATAGGAACCCTGGGGTCCTCCCTCATTGGTGAAAACTCCACCGACGACCTGAATATCACCATCGGAACCCGGCCAATGAACCAACAGTCCTTAGACCTCAGCCGGAGAAAGTCACTCTCGATGTGAGGCCGTATAAGAACGTGTCGATCATCAATCACCTTCACCTCGATCAGCCCCCGGAAACCCCGCGAATTAAAAGCCTTCTAATGGCCTCGACCGGAAGTCTCCGCCGAGCAAACTTGCCAATGAGGTCCAGCCCGCACGGCGCCGTAAGGGCTTCCATATCCGACTTAGAGAACACAGCCACCTTCCGACCTCCGGAAAGAATGGCCGTTCGAAAGTCTACCCTAGGTGAACCACCAGCCGACGACGTCGTAAGTCCACCCACCACCGCAGCAAATGACCCAGCCGGGCCATCCGTACCTCCCCCTAACCCCTTCAACGGATCCACCGCCGCAGGGTCAACCCGGCGTGCCACGACCGGAGACCCCCTCGGGGCAGACCCGACATCCCCCCCGCAACCGAAACGTCCCCCACCGCCGGCCCATAGCCATGGGGGTGGAGATCGCCGCAACAGACGACGCCGCATCCATCGACCGCGCCTCCGCGATATCCGTCCTCGGCATGGTTCGGTTGCTAGGGTGGCGTTGGCCACCGCTGAAACATCCAACGGCAAAGCCGCGCCCACAGATCGAAAGATGGGGGCGGAGCCCCCCCCCCCCCCCCCCCCGCAGACGAGCCGCCCCCACGGACGCTCGCCTGAACCACCCCGCGCAGGCTGGTCACCCAGAAGGGCGGCGCCACCATTGCGGGGGCCAGGTTTGCCGGAGTCCCCCCCCCCCCTCCAGGCCTAGGGGCCGCGCGGCCAGGACACCCACTAGGGCGGCGCCTCCATTGCGAGGGCCATGATGGCCGGAGGCCCCCGCCGCCGAACCGCCAGGGGGGCCGGAGCCCCCCACCGGAGAGATCATCCCTCGGATCCAAAGAGAAACCCGATCGCCAGAGAGCTCCTCTGAGCGGAACCCTAGCAGTTATATATATATATATATATATATATATATATATATATATATATATTATATATAATATATATATACACAAATTAGTATAGATAAAACAAATGAATGATAAATAATATAGATAATAACAATTAGTATATTAATTGTACATATTTATTTGTAGTGTATTCTAATATATTAATTTATTATTATCTATTTTAATTCGTTTTTGTTTATAATAATATATTTATATATATTATATTTTGTTATGGATATAAACAAATATACAAATTAATTTGTATAATATTATGTATATTTTTTGTATATTAACTAATATTGATAATAACAAAACTTATTAGTTAATAAATTAATATATAAAAATGAACTAATAGATATTGTTATTATTATATAGATAATAATAAATAAACTAAAAGATAAAATCAAACTAATGAAGAAACAAAATGATTAAATCAAACCAATTTAAAACAAATAAACCAAACAAAACAAATAAAATAAAATTTAATCAAAAAAATCCGGAGTCCCTATTTTCGCCATACGGAGTGGCGATATGAATGTTTCTCCTTTCAAAATTTTTAAATTTTTTTATGTTTAGCAAATTGGAATAATTTTTTTATCGTTAGAATTTTTTTCTGTTATTTATTTGTATATTAACTAATATAGTTAATAACAAAATTTATTTGTATATATATATATTATATATATATATATATATATATATTATTATATATATTATATATATTTTATAATATATATATATATATATCAAATCAATTAGTATAGATAATAACAACTTGATAACAAATCAATAAGTATACACAAATATTAGTATAGATAATAACAAATGAATGATAAATAATATAGATAATAACAAATTAGTATATTAATTGTACATATTTATTTGTAGTGTATTCTAATATATTAATTTATTATTATCTATTTTAATTTGTTTTTGTTTATAATAATATATATATATATATATATATATATATATATA
>JANAVB010020740.1:0-53266 GCA_029216955.1 Iris pallida
TTTTACTCATCAACTAAATGCGTCAGTCTCATAGATATGAACGCAATTCCTTACAACAAACTATATCATCTTACCTCTTCGTCTAGACTCTCAATAGTCTAGGGGTAATTTGGAGGGTGTTTATTTGCATGAGCTTAAAGTGCACATCCAAAAGGTAGGTCTACCTACCCGCCAATTGGCCATTTAGGTTTCATGGCATGTCCCTCTCACGCACATAGCTACCTTGTCCAGGAACTAGTCACCATCATAGAGGGTCGGCATGTTAGGTTGACAGCCAGTCACAAAAACTTCGACAATTCTTTTGTGGATATGCTCCATAGCATACCACATTTTGACGGGAGACAATGATGATTAAGATTATGATGAAGAAGTCCTTAGCATATGTGTTGAAGTTATCTGGGTGATAAAAATTAATATTTGAGTACAAACTCTAGCTTAACCTTAATTTAAGAAATAAAGATTTCTACACTACATAAAGTGGTGTTTTACAAATAAAGTTTTTAATCATTTATATACTAAAAATCTTAACCCTACCTCAACAGGAGTTGCGAGCACTAGAAGATACTGAATAGCTTCAACAAAATACCAGGCTTCGACCTAGCAAGACCAACAGCACAAATTGCTTGTTCCTCTCCTCTGAATTCAGGGCATTGTCCATCCCTAAGCATGAAAATTTTGATGAAACAATTATTTCTACAACATATGAACAATAAAGAAATGTCATAACAAAAATAAATATCTCTAGGAACAATCGATATGAAAAGAAACAATGAGGAAAATGAAAAAAGAACTTGTGGATACAAAAAAATAAAAAAGCCAACCTAGACTACCATCTGGTCACTCCAACTACTGAATTCCAGAACAGTAACAAGGCTTGTCAGTTGTAGGAACAAATTAAAGCAATTTGAGATATGGTAGGCTCATAGATCAAGCATGGCAAAAATTGCATGTCAAGCATATATGGTCACCAAAAGCTCATGATAGGGTAAAACCCAGACTTGAAAGTCGATTCCGATTTTGATTGGATCGCTGTCTTTGTTTAGAATATAGATTTTGACTTCAGGTGATTTTGGTCATTTGTTTGGTTCTGTGGTGTGTCCATATATAATCTTTGTATAAGTTTAACATTCTTTTAACTGTATAAGTTATCCTCTTAAATTAAAAGCCTTCAGAACTTAGCACCCTAACATTTCTATCACAAAATTCATGTTTACGCAGAAAGCTCGTTGAATATGAGACTTCCTGGACACTCCTTATGGAAGTGTCAACAATTGGCAAACATGACCATATAACTAAATTATAATTATAGATCCAAACACATTTCATGCTTCTTAGACAGTTCTTATTGCCATTACCTAGTAGATATGACTACCCTTTTGCTTTTCAACACCAAAGAGTAACAGCTGCTAGAAAGATATAACAAATTTCAAAGAAACTATAAATTGGAGGTTTTTCAATATAAGAGATGCCACATATTGAGTAATTCTATGGGAGAATGAAGAACATGAAGAGCTATGCCTATCAGTGTTTTAAAGGCGCGCCTCAGGCTCCAGGTGCAGCCTTGCGCCTCAAAACCAAGGAGGCGCAACCCCTTTATCTAGGCACAAAAAAAAGCCGAGAGGCACGGGCCACTGTCAAATGCAGCCTAAACCCACCCGCCGACCTGACTTGTCTCGACCCAACCCGTTTTTTAAGTGTCCCTCTCACGGTTATCATCCCTCTGCTTACTCTCATCCCTCTCTATCTGAGCCGTCGCCCTCTAGCCTACACCGCTCGCCTTCCCTCAACGCCCACTCCTGCCACCAGCCTCCAAGCTTTGGCCTCATGTAGGCTTGTATTTTTCTTTCCAATTCATGTTTTTATTGTTTGTTTTTGTCATTCCTCTATTTCAACCCCCCCCCCCCCCCTTGTGCTGTTTATACTGTTTTTCTTGATTGTTTTTTTTTTTTTTTGCTTTTCTTTTCTTTTGATTTAAATTATTTAATCTAGGTTATGCTTTTATGGTATTACTATTAGTACTAAAGATCTAGTTAAACATGTAAAATATCTAATCTAGGTAGTAGTTATCTTTTTACTATATATATTTCGCATTTTGCTACTATGATGGTGCTGAGTTTGTTTATATTATATATAGATATATATATATATATATATATATATAATATATATATATATATATATGAAACTATATTATTTGTACATTTGTGTGACAATGTGTGCCTCGTTTTGTTGAAGCGTGCATCTCGCGCCTATTCTTCAGAGGACCCTTGCGCCTCAAGTGCGCCTTGCGCTTTTTAAAACCTTGATGCCTATGTAGTTATAAGTCGATGCTAACATTTATGCGCAATTAGGAAACAGTTGTAAAAAGTACATGGCATTATGATGCCCACTTCTGCCACCAGCCTCCGAGCTTTGGCCTCATGTAGGCTTGTATTTTTCTTTCCAATTCATGTTATTTTATTGTTTGTTTTTTATTTTGTTTTTGTTATTCCTCTATTTCACCCCCCCCCCCCTTTTGTGCTGTTTTATACTGTTCTTTTTCTTGATTTTTTTTTGCTTTTCTTTTGTTTTTGATTTAAAATATCTAATCTAGGTTATGCTTTATGGTATTAGTACTAATAGATCTATTTAAACATTTAAAATATCTAATCTAGGTAGTAGTTATCTTTTTGACTATATATATTTCGCATTTTGCTACTTTGATGGTGCTATGAGTTTGTTTGTGTGTGTGTGTGTGTGTATATAGTAGTTATCTTTTTGACTATATATTTCGCATTTTGCTACTTTGATGGTGCTATGAGTTTGTTTGTTATATATATATCTATATATATATATATATATATATATTATATATATATGGAAAAAGGTAAATTTTATTCCAAAACAATATGAAATCATACAATCATACACTCAGAGTGGGAGACCCACTCATCAGATATCCATCGATTTTACATCAAACTCAATGTTATGGAGGATGCCAACAAGAGAGGTGATAAGTCCCTCGAAGATTCGACGGTTCCGTTCCCTCCATACATGTCAGACAGCAGCAGCCGGACTCTTGCGGTCTTGAACCAGCCCTGCCCTCTCCCTCTACTATCCCGCAGCATAGTGATAATATCACCGATCCCCCCGCCAGAGTGACATCCACCCATCTCTCTGCACTGATCCGTCCAGATATGCCAGGATACCTCACACTCAAAGAATTAGTGCCCTATCGATCCATTCTCCAAGCCACATAACACACACTTTGGGTCGGGGACCTGAATCCCAAAGGAGATAAGGCGATCCCTCGTCAACAGGCGGTCCAGTAGGAGACGGTAAACACAAAGCTGCATCTTCCTGGCGCCCTTGCACCATATGAAATCATAGTCAGTGCTAGGAGGAAATGTATGACGAATCAGATTATAGCAGCTGTGGAACCTGAACTTCCCATAACCCAAAGTATCTCCCGGCGGATCCCAAATCCAACAATCAGCAGGCAATGTTGGGTCAATAGCGACTGTGCTGATAACATCTCCAAGCTCCTCGGTATGGCGGTAGGACTCAGGACTCCAACATCCATTCCGGATAATACGTTGGCAAGTCAGCCCCCTCCCAACCTCCTGGTGCGACGTGACTCCCCTCATCTCTAACAGAGATTGCCGATCTATCCACGGATCCCGCCTGAGGTCCGTTCCAGTTCCATCCTTTATGATCCTCCGAATGGCAGACTGAAGGACCCCCATGTGCCTCAAGATGCTCTTGAAGGAGACGGAATAGTTGTTATCAGAAGCACAGGCCCAGAAGTTGTCCCGCTTCACATATCTGTTGTGCATCCAATCCGCCTAGAGTGACCCCCGATTGATGAACCTCCACGCCAGCTTCAGCGCAGAGGCCTCCCTGATCTCCATCAATGGTCGAAGTCCCACGCCTCCCTCCTTCCTGGGCCGACAAAGCTGCTCCCAGGATATATATAATATATATATATATATATATATATATATAATTATATATATATATATATAATTGCAAATGACCTCTAGCCTAGTGGTTAAGAGAGATGCATGCGGCCCGAGTGGTCAGGAGATCGAATCCCAGTGGGAGCGTTCACCACAATTACCTTCTTTCAAATATATATATATATATATATATATATATATATATATATATATATATATATATATATATATATATATATTGTACATTTGTGTGACAATGTGTGCCTCGCTTTGTTGAAGCGTGCATCTCGTGCCTATTCTTCAGAGGACCCTTGCGCCTCAAGTGCGCCTTGTGCTTTTTAAAACCTTGATGCCTATGTAGTTATATAAGTCGATGCTAACATTTATGCGCAACTAGGAAACAGTTGTAAAAAGTACATTGCATTATGATGCCCGGCGGAATCCTACTTCTAAGGATTTTCCTTCTCAACCTGTTCATAGCCTTAATCAAATAGACTTGTAGTTGTTGCAGTATAAATTAATCTTTTAAACTAAATCAAAATGTGTATAAAAAGGTACCTTGTCTATGATCTAGTAATAGTTTTTGTCCAGCCTGGAAGAAATATTGTGTTCTTAAACCTATTACCCATAGTAATTTTACAGCTAAGCAGCAGATCAAAAGAACGAATGTAAGATCATGGCCATTTAGAAGTTAAACTACAAATCCAATAACTGTCAAGGTTGTAACTTTTCTGTTTTGTAGCCATTCTGCATAACATAATCCAGCCAGGTTCCTTGTCCAACATAAAGATTAAGTTTCACATTTTAAGACTAGAATTCTGTAATCAACAGATGTATTTATGCTTCAACACTTGACGCTCATACTGCTAGTCAGTTAACAAAGAAAGTTCATTTAGCTTCAACATTTGACGCTCATACCGCTAGTCAGTTAACAAAGAAAGTTCATTTAGCTTTTCTCATTCCTTGGTCTCAGCACTAAGGCAATGGTGATCTTAATTCACTCTGGTGCCACGTAACATAACTGCAGCAAAGATGTAAAGATACATTCTTTACTTCCAATCTCAATGCTTATTGTTTCATAAATATTGAGGCTGAGAAAGAAGAAACTGTAATTTGGGAGAGCTAGCACAGTAGCCTTACATTCTTGTGATAAAGTAACTACTGGGCCCTTCAGTTAGCATCTAATGGCCCCTACCCTGGTTCAATAATTATCAAAACCAATATAATGGGAGTCCTAAATCTCCTATCCAAAAGTAGGGCTGGATTAATAAGCATGTCGACAACAATACCGGCCTTGTCTATAACAGTTTCTTTTGAAACAATAGCATATGGCAAACTTACAACCCACAATTACATCATAATGAAAGAACATGGCCAAGAAGCTAATACTAATATGTATAAGTAACACTCCCCGTAGTAAAAAAAACCATGTAGTCTAGTTGTCTTAAATTTCTAGTGTTTGGAAAAGTTCTACAATTTAACTGTTGTTTTTTATCCAGTTTTATGCAAAATGATCTATAAAGGTAATACAAGAGAAATAAAGGCATGTTGGTCCAAGAGGCATAAGTGTCCAGGACTTTATTAAATAAAAATTAAAACCGTGAGTAAAACAACTTATTCCAAAAGATATGCGTGCAAGACATTACAATTTAATAAGGCTAATGTGTGAAGAAGTTCGCCATCACAATCAGGTATCGAAGCAATTTGTGTTATGAAAGTTTATGTGTTCAATCTAAGAATAATATGCAAAATTTAATAACCTAAATTATTCAGGGAATTATTCCACGTGATGGTAAGGCTTGGCACTGGCACCTTGGAAATGTAGGTTTGAATCCAGGAAACAGACAAGGTGTAGGTTTGAATCTAGGTAACAGACAGTCCATTAATTAGCGAGAGAATCTAAGAATAATATGCAAAATTCAATAACCATAGTAAGATGTATCTTGACCTTTCCTTGACCCTTAATTAGCGTGATCCTCCAAGGAACTAGATTTCTTTTGTTAGAAGAATATCACTCAAATTTATAGTTGTTCTTTTGTCACAATGATAACAATTATACCATCATCTTACTAAGGTTCACAATTCTCGTATCAGAATTGGTATCGGACCCTTCCTATGAGTATTTGGATCAGCGGGATTTTTTTCTATCCAAAAGTAAGTAGTAATAAATGTGGAAAAAAAATATTTTATACATTTAGGCATAAGTATTTTGTGTTGTTTTTTAGTAATTTTGAAATTGAATGAAATAATAGTCACCCTTGTTGATTAGTTTACCTGCGATAAATAAGTTTTCTTCACTTTTACAAAATTACTAAGCTTTAATACCCTTGTTGATCTGTTTTTTCATTCAATTTTCTTTGCCGAATTGACCGGAAAAGAGACCCCAACGTCGATAGCGGTCGTTATCGAACCAGGGCATGCCAGGCCGTAGCGGTACCAGCCATATCATATTGGTATCATGCGATACTACAAACTATTCAAAGGTCGGCTAGCCCAAAGGCTGAGATTTTTTTTTGTATGGGGAAGGGAGGTCCTGGGTTTGAAACCTAGAGGGACATTATTGACGTGCCTTCAAATCCAAAAAAAGAGGGGTTACATGCAAGAGTCTAATAATAAATGACAAGTCAAATGAGTTAGACTTGACAACGGGAGTCCATTTAACACAGAATCTAACTCGACTTCACAACAGGTAATAACTAATAGCTAACAACTAATACCTCTAATTCATTTGGGTTCAACAACCCAATCCATTTAACTTAATTGAGTAAGATGGGTTCAGAATTCGAATGTGATCTGTACAGCAACATATACTTCCCATTACCTCCTAATCTCTCCAACCAAACCCCAAACTTAGGTCTGAAGGGTGCACGGTCAGCAATATAGTATCCGGGAATAGAACACTACACGGTAAGGTGCATACCTGACCTCTTGTTTCCTCTTCTCCTCTCCCATATCTTGTTCTCTACCAACTAGGTCTAGAGTTCTACACTAATTTTCTTTTCTGTTGTGTATTGCGATTAAGAATATGGCTTCGTGTATTTGTCTTTAACAAGAGAAGTGATAGGCTGCTTGTGTATTTTCAAGGTTAATCAGTCAGAAATCAGCTGAGACTAAATTTTTTACCCTACTTGGAACTATCACAGCCATAATTGGTCAAAATCAATCAGAAACAACTGAACATTTCTAAAACCTCGTCCTAGATTCAGGATACAGTTCCTTTAAATCTAGGTGCAGTCATCCACATGCAACAAATTCGACAACAGATCAGCACCACCACCAGGACAAAGCCCTTTCAATATAAATGAGTTAGTAAGGAGCATAACTCTGAATTGAGTTGGATCCATAGAAAGACTGACAGAACTTTTTGACAGAACAAAAATAAAGCTGTTATTTATCTCGGTTTTTTTGGTCAACTACATGACTCCACTTTCTTCCATTCTGAACTGTTAAGGGCTAAGAGTTATCTCCTCTCTAACATTTGCAAATGACATGATTTTCACAGCATGAATCCACATTATGTAGATCTTCCCCTAGTTGTGGCAGCTCCATTAACTAAGATCACATCGATCTCCTAACTGGTGTATCTACTCCTTTGCACGTTCCCAAACCATCTCAAACGATTTTCACCCATCTCAACAACAATTCACAGTAATTAATCCACGAATGTTATCTTCTCGTTTGATGTATCGTCAGTAATCGATCTCAGCATTCTCACTTCAGCTACACAATTTCAGGACGTGTTCCTCAATTACCGAACATTTCAATCCATAAAGCACCAAACTCTTTGAATGGACAACTAAAATACTGTCAATGGACGACAAGAAAGAATGCAATCATCCATAGAGAGAAATCCAAATTCAATTTTTGCAGCTAAAAAACATTCTTGATTAAATCAGAGGAACTTGTCAAGCACTAGGAGTCTAGGATATAGAACTTTAAGACTTGAAACTTGAGAGATATAGGATAGTAGGAGACATTCTGATTCTCTAAAGTAACTAACTAATGAGACTCAGTTTGGGCCTTTATTATGCACTCTTGTAATCCTATAGTTTAGGCTCCAATATTATGGTGGGGTTTCCCCTTTGCTTCTCTCATTCCATGTTTGTGGACTTTTTATGTGGTCTTCATACCACCTGAGTATCAGTCTTACTTGAAATAAAACGCAGTAACAGATAAGCAAGCAAGGATGTAGTATTGACTAAAAGAGACCAAAATTGACTTTGTAGCATGTTTTTAAAGCACTACTAATCATCTTAAACTTCACATGTTTGCACTTTGCAGCAAGTGCCTCATCAACATCATACCATCGTACTTTGTCACTGAAGAAATATAGCAGTAATGTTCTCTGAAACACAACTTTCAGAAAAGCATGAGATTTCCAATTCAGTTTGGGAAAGAAGCAAGAAAGGCAGGAAGCAGCTTCCACTAAAGCTGTTACTCTCACCACTTATCAAAGCGCCAAAGAAACAAAGAATTGTCAACTGATGCCCAAGCCCGACGTATTTCTGGAAAAATTCCACATAGTGCTGTCCCTTCTCCACCAGATGCATTGTATCTTTCGATTAGGGCAGGGGGTAATTCCCGAGTCTCTACAACTTCAACCAAGGAAGGCCACTGCAGAAGAAACATTATTTACTGAGTGAAATAAAGAGAGCATTCATTCAGGTATGACAGAAGAGTCAAAATAGATATTGCAGCGACGAGTAAGGTCCTAGAGGATTCACACTATCAAAGAACTATCTTGTAAATTGAGCACATCTAAGTCAGTATAATTAAACCTTTCTAATCATTAGATATGGACCAGAAATGTGTTGGTTCTGTGGAAGGAATTAACTAATTCTCAGCACAGCCTACAATGTTTGATCTTTTCCAAAAATGTGTCTGCATTCCTGAATGACCACTCATGGTTACCTGAGCCCACCATATAGGTAGGGTTCTTCGACCCTGGAACGTATGATCCTGGAACGCACGTTTCACAACGTTGAAAGATGGCGAAAAGCTGGCAAATTGGAACGTATAATCTATGTTCCAAATAAATGAACCCATCATATACTTATTTGTATTTCCAGGTAAACTTTTAAAGGGAAGATAGTTTTTTTTTCCATTGGAAGTTTTTAAAATGCAAGTCTTGCTAGTACTTCTTTCCAAAGACGTTATTTTGCTAGGATGTTTGCAACTTATAAATATTTTACTTTTGAATTATTGACGATGTTATCGCATGGTATTTGATAAACTTTGAATCTTAAATATATATTATATATTATATTCACATATTTCTTTCTTACAACATATCATTTATCTGATGAACATATTGAATTCCAAAGATATCTATCCCCACCCCACCCCCACCCCGTATGTTGATTTTTTTTTATGTTCCAGGTAAACATGTGACCACCTCCAGGCCAGAGTTATGTGCAAGTACATGCATGACAAGAAAGTATACAAAAAACTATATGCATAATAATGTTTAAGGAATACTAAAAGTCTAAAATGTGCAAGAACAATACAAATAATGATTGCCAATACTTGAAAAATCGTCATAAATATAAGCTTTACAGAAATAAGCATTTGCATCATAAAACAACTCCAACTTCATAAATATGCTCCTATTTTGAAACATATATTGCCACAATGAAATGATCTAACAACTTGCACCGTATCTATAGTACCATGTCCAAATCTTCTACCAAACGTCACTGACATTTACAAACAGTGGTTTCATGGTGCAAGGTGCATAGTGAGGTGCAAGGTGGCGTGACGCGTGCCTCATTGAAGTGAGGCGCACATTTTTATTAATTAAAACTCGACAAGGTGCAATAAAATTGAAATATCCTAATCAATTATTGTTTAGATAGTTTAAATAGAAACAAAATGGAAAATAATTTAAAGAATTTAAAAATGTCCCAAGGGGTTGTTGGACTCGACAATGGTGGCAGTCTGTAAAGGAAGATCGATGTCGTTGCTAACGATGAATTGTTTCAAGTAGCGGGAGAGAAGGGGGTGGGGGGGAGTATAAAATAAATCAAAAAATAAGTTGCAAATAAAAAAAAATCCACTTGAGGAAGATTACTAAACTTTGGTAGTGAAATTCCGTCGGTGAAGGAAATAGGCGACAAAGGTTAAATTGAAATTATAAAAAAAGATTAAAACAAAACCATGAAAAAACAAAATTTTGAAAGTCCCAATTAGAAAATAACTTTAATCCTTTGGGTGACAAGTTGATGAAAATCAAGGGATGAGGATCAACAATGACGGCGGAATAATTGTAAGAGGGTTGAGAGATAAAAGGGTGGGGCGAGAATTCGGTAAGTAACTAGGAAGCACATACTCTCCAATGGCACCAAATATGAGTACTTCCAATGACACATACCAACCATTCATCAAATATGACTACTTCCAATGACACCAACATCCCTTTGTACCTAGGAAGCACATTCTCCAAATTTGATGTTGTGTCCATGTCGGGTCATGCCAAGCACATATAAGAACAAAATGCACACTACAAAATACATTAGGACATGCCAAAATAAGTATAACATCTGAGCCGACGTGTTGGTATTATGATGTCCGTATTCGTGTCCATGAAACCTAGCTCCACATAAAAGTTCTTCCTCTGGATACGTATGAAAAGCAAGAAACAATTAAAGTAGGTTCTATAATTTTACTCCTTTGTCCTATGCCATCCGGGGTCTTCTATTTAACTGGAAAATGATTCAGCACACGTATCAATCATCTCCGAAGTCTTCTAGATTATTCTTAATAAACCTCCAGATTTATATCACAATGAAATCCTGATCCTACAAAAAATTAAAGAGAAACTTCCATCTTTAAAAGAATTTCATACCGTTAAGGTCTTATGGTATGTGAAAGACGTCAAATTCTTCATCATCCTGAAAATATCAGACTTTTTGATATAGCAATTATAGTGCACTATTTTTATGGTGAGTTTTGCTTTACTTCTACATAAAAGTGCAACTTCTTTTGTTGTGATTCAAAAATGTATACCAAATTCTCAATTTGTTGAAGTCCTGTTTACAAGGGGAAAACCCAACCCGGTATCAACAAGTATAGGAACCAGTAAACTTTCCTTTCTTTAGGTGTTCCCAGCAAAATGAAAAGTGAGAAGGTCTCTTTGCAAGAAAAATGCAACCAAACAGACAAATTGTTCAACATTGAGGGGCTCGTTTAAAAAAAATGAAGACAAACTTCCTCCTTCTAGGGTTTCCTCACGAAATGAAAACATTATAGTTTAATGCCATGCCAGAAATACTGCATTTGCAAATCAAATAAACAAGAGAGTGTCATGATCCTATAGTCACTATATTGTTCTTAACGGCGAGCTTTTAGGATGAGTTCTCCCAAGGTTCGAATCAGAGAGAGGGCTTTTCAATTATTGATCGTTCGGAAAAGTTTCCTCCTTTTAGGGTTTTCCTAGAAAGGGCCATCACTCTTCTTCGAAGTCATGCCATAAATAATGCAACCTGACCATTTTGATCAATTCTTGAGGGGGGTTCATAAAGTTTCCACCTTTTAGGGATTTTGCTCAATGTTGAGGGCTTATTTGCAAAAAAAATAAGAAGAACACCATGGCAACCTATAGGTACTCCGAAATTAGGTATTTTCAGAAATAGCATTCTTGTTCCAGGAACGCGCTGTATAATTCGTATTTGCGCAATGAAACCAACAAGAGACATAGAGGTATTTCTCGATTGTTAAGGGGTTTATTTGCAGGAAAAAAAAAGAAATATATAGTAGTCTGACCTCTCTGGGATGGGAGGAGTAGGGATGGCTGGTGTATCTAGAAGCCTCTAGAGCCTCCTCGAGGTCGAGGTGTCCGGCGACGGCGTCCTTCCCGATGCACTCGCTCACCACCACCCCCGCCGACGCCACGTCCGGGCCCACCACCTCGTCGTCCCACGCCATTGACCTCTCTCTGGAAGAAGGGAAGGAAGAAGAGGAATTCTATATGGAGAAAATTCGAACCCCTAGATTTGGAGAGGGGGGAAATTTTGGGAAAGGTTTGGCGCTTTGATTTGGTGGGAGGGAAATAGAGGCGGGTTGGAGGGGTTTTCCGATTTTGGGGAAAAAAGAGGGTTTTGGGGAGTTTTGGAGTCGGGTTTGGTCAAGGCGTGAAACCTAGGTTTGTGGAGTACGGGTCCGGTTGGGACTTGGGTTTCGAAACCTAGTTTTAGATGACGGGGTCTTGTAAAAAATTGGAGTTTCCATAGACAAGAACCTTCTTAGCAATTCGGCAAACGAAAAAAAAAAATAAAATAATGAGGCGACGAAAGTACGAGTAAATCAAAACACTACAATTAAAATATGTTGAAAAAATCGGTCAAATATTTTTCAAATACAAATATTGAGGTTAGAAACATCACATGCCTAACAAGTTGTCTAATTTGGTTAATTAAACAAATTTTTATCACGTTTTTTGGCCAATTTTTTTAATAATTCATACGGGACACGTTTAAAATTTTGCATGCTTAAAATTTGTATACTAATTCGAATATGTCAAAAGTACGCAAGTATTATACGTTTCTGAAATATACAAAAAAAAAATCGCGTACAATACGAGTTTTATTTGGGTGATTGCTAACAAGGGACAAGACCAGGAAAAAAAAGTGGTTAGAACTATTGTCACGCCCCACTCCCAAATATATGGGATTAGGGTCTAACATGGCCAGCTGATACGACCTAAAGTGAGCTGCCCAATTTAATGGACTCACTTAGGTATACTACGTTGTAAAAGTAACTAACCAACACAGACAATCATCTAATTCTCATCCACAAATAACAAAGAAAGGAAGTACTGAATATAAAATTAGAGTAGTCTGAATGTCCAAATACAACTGAAAGGAAATACAAGTCTGGTGGAAACAATCCCACAGTACATCAAAATGAAAGTACATGAATGGAAGATAACTAGCTAAGAGTATCAACTAACTAGATAAGAAACTCTCAGCCCAAGTAGCAGCATACCGAGGTCAAGGAAACTCCTCAGGGTAGACCTCATAGTCCTCAGCAAAGTCTTCCGCCTCAGCTCCAGTACCGTAGATCATCGAGTATAAGTGCTCGTCGGGATCTGAAAATGAACCAGGTCCTCGGAGGACATAGCAAGATACAGATAGGAACATGCCATAAAGTAAATACTAATAATACATAAGGGTGTGCTAACCAGTCTAAGTGAATGCATATGAAGACAACTTCGGAACGTATGGGTGGGTAGTTAAGGGAATGGCATCGGAGCACGAGACGTCGGATCACGAGCCGATGTAAACATACAAATATTAGTATACCTCCCGATCGTACCTAGCACGCAACTAGTGGCCGTTGCCGGATGTATCCCCTAGTGAGTGTATGGCCCATAATCGGGTATCCATGCCCATAACCGGGTATCACTGAAGCTAGAATAAAGTAATAGTCTATCCCATACACCTACTGGCTGTCTTCCCCGCCCAGTGATGTACAAGTCGCATCCACGACCCAAAGCTTCAAGGCAAAGATAACTGCGGCAAGCTCACTCTAGGTCGTGGATGAGATTTATATTCAGTACTGAATATATATATATATATATAATATTATATATATATATATTATATATATATATATAATACTCATGTATACTCATGTATATATTATATAGTGGATGAGATTTACAACTAGTGTCTCAAAAGCTTCAGGGCAAAGATAACCGCGGCAAGCTCCAAGTCGTGGGTTGGATAATTCTTGTCATGAACCTTCAGCTGCCTCGAAGCATAGGCTACTACCTTCCCGTGATGCATCAAGACGCATCCCAATCCCTTTATGGATGCGTCGTTGTAGATCACGAACCCTCCCGGTCCGGATGGAATAGTCAGAATAGGTGTTGTGGTAAGGCGCTTCTTCAACTCATCAAATGCCACCTGGCACTCCTCTATCCAGATAAACTCCTGCTCCTTGCTGGTCAAATGGGTCATCGGCTCAGCGATCCTCGCGAAGTTCTCTAAGAACCTCCTGTTTCACTTAACAAAATGCCTAAAATTTGGCTTTTGAAAGAAAACGAGAAAAAGTACAGAAAGTACAAATTGTTCTGGAAAGTATTGCTATGGAAGTCTGATCTGAAGGCGATCACTTTGTTCCTTGGACCATACGATGATGATGAAGATCACTGCTAGAAGATGAACAACCGGAAGAACTAAGTCACCATAAAGGTATCGACGCACTTGGGCACTGATGGCGAGGTCGAATGCTTTTCTGCTTTGCTTCACTCTGTTCTGGAAGAAAAGTTGAAGAAGAATGCTCTTGAAAATCAAAGTTTCTAGGCTCTGATCTCTATATTCTCTCCTGTCTCTCTGATGCTGGTGTTTTTAATGTGAAAAATAAGTCTATTTATAGACTTGACCCATTGTGCGTAAAAAGCACAAAATTGGTTTTTTACGCTGGTAACTGTCGCCCACGATGGGAGTCACCCACTACGTATGTTGACATGTGTCCCATTATTTTAACAAAAATAGGGAGCACGTACACACGTTCTTCAATAAATGTGGCACGAAAGCCACGTGGATAAACCACGTTCCAAAGTAGTCAGGAAGGATTGGGCGTAAAAACAACCCAAAATATGGTCCAAGCGTAAAGTGGCAAACTGGCATAAAAATAACCCAAATAAAACTTCTCAGCGTAAAGTGGCTAAAATAGCCTTGAGCGTAAAACTTAGTCCAAATAGACTTTACACTCACAATAGCCTTGAGCGTAAAAGCTCACATAACTATCGTGCGTAAAAAGAAGTAATTTTAATGAGCGTAAAATAGCCTTCTCTGCACACCATACGACAAGTATTGGGTTTGGTGTAAATACAATCTCGTCAGATTCTGTCAGCAAATTATTATGTCAGATTCATTATCACTTTGCATTAAATAAGACCTGACAGCCTGTCCCCGGACGTAAAACTTAATGAACTGTCTTGGCGTAAAGTAGCTTGCGTAAAGTAGCTAGGCGTAAAATTTCCAATCTCTTTGACTCAGTCCATAGAACACTTTTTACGCTACTACAAGACCTCCTTCAAAGTTTTTGAAATTTGAAAAGACTTCAAAAATTTCGAAATACTTTGAATATGAAAAGTCAAGAAATGGCGTCGGTCAATACTCAACCGTCATAATAAATTTTCTCTCGAAACATTCGAACTCCTCTTCGTCTCCCCGAGTTGCATTGACAATGTTCGGTTTCCCATAGGGAATATGTCACGACCCGGTCCCAATTTTTTGAGTAGAATCGGATCATGCCCAGCCTGCACCGTTGTTGAGACGACGGCAGTAAGCTGTATCACTCATGCAGGTAATCAACAACACAATTTCTATTTGCCACAACTTTTAATGTTTCGATAAAAAAACTTGTCCAAAACACAAAGTTTTCAAATACAACCCACAACTGAAATAATTGTATTTCACAATTCATAATTTAGAAATAAAACTAATTGACAGTCTCCTCATCATCATCTTCTGGTAGAACAGCGGGTACAGCTCGGGATCATAGTAACTACTAATCAGTAGCTCTGCATCATCAATAGGACCTAAAAATATAGTCTCCAGTCATGAGGGAGCAAAGTACAATTCATGATATTTTAACAATTGAAATAATAATGGAGTTATGCATTTTTAAACAATTTGAAATAAATAGTTTTCCGGCAGTTAAAACAGTGTGATGTGAATAGGCAATGAATATTACCGGATTGGGTTGTACAGTTGTATCATATTGATACGATATGGCTTATCCCCGTGTGTATGAGGGGTAAGCTAACACAGTCATTATACTATTGTAGATGTGGTCATACTCATTACACTACTCCCCCAGTACCCAACAGTTAAACAGTCAATGCTCTCAGAGAGAGTTCCGTGTTGCATCGTGGTTTAAACTTGCAATAAATAATTATTAAATAATTGTAATCTACCACAAAATGTACTTGCCTTTGATTTATGACTGGATTGGAATGTCACCGGAATTGAACTCAGACTTGTCCTCGAAATCCTACAATCGAGAAGTCTGCCTTAGATTTCCAAAATTGTCATGCTAGATGTGCTAGTTACAATCTCTAAAATTGATCCTAGTCCAGTTTTATGTTATTTACAATTATACTACTGAAACACGCTTATCGATGCAATTTACTGTTAATTAATTTACGAAGGAAAAGTCAATTTAATATTTTATTAGAAAAATGGTATTTACATGTTATTTGGCAAAACTTGGTATTTTTATATAATATATATAAAAAACTAGATTTTTCTTTAAATGAAAAAAATGTGAGTTTGTTTAAATAATACAAACTTATATTTTATTGTTAACTTAATGTGAGAAAACTAAAATATCCAATTTATCATTCTACGCGTTTATCGATAACTAACGAAACCAGAAAACCAAAAGAAACCTAAACTACACTACACAATTACAAAACCACAGAGAAAGAAAAGAAAACTGGACTTATGCCCTTTACAGACCATTTTACATGAATTTAAATAAGAAAAAAACTCTGGTTAGTCTCTAAAAATTATCCTACAATTTAATTACAAAACAAAATAATAATTTAAATTAAATTGAATTTATTTATGAGTCTCAGATATTGGTCCAATCGTCAAAAATAGCTAATGCCTCAACGTCCGGAACAATGCCGGTTTCGTTTGCATTTCACTAAGGGCCCATTGACCTATACGGTCGTCGCCCAAAAATCCAATTTATAAATATTTCGAAAACCGATTTGAAATCCATTTATATAATTTTATAAAAATTTTGGCAGCATTCCCTCTATTTTCGGGATAACCCAAAACTGGAAAAATGCTCAAACAGCACACAATATTATCCCAAACCAGGGAAACTCCAATTATTCAATCCACCATAATATTAACCTAAAAATAATATCGAACCCAAAAATATATAACCACAGCACGTTCCCGAAGGATATTCGGAAAAACCGAAATGAAACTCGAAAAACCCGAAGACCAACAGAACACTCAAAGTGAATAAGTCACAGAACCAATTCCGAAATGAAATTGGAAAAACCTAAACCAATAAAATTCTCAGAACTCTTTCCGAAAGATTCTCGGAAAAACCGAACCAACAGAAACTCAAAAAAAAACAATCCGAAACCAACAGAACTTGTCCGAAAGGGTTTCGGAAAGCCCAAAAAATTTCTCGTCTATAATTTACTGAATTACCGGGGAAATTCGTGGACCAAAATTTATCATAGACTAAAATATGGAAATGGGGCAACGAAAATATACCAGAAATTGTCGGCTAGAGCTCTCAGGTGAATTTTTAGAGAAAAAGCACTCCCCGGACAGCATCTCGGGCTCGGAACAGCAAGCCAGACACGGGGAGATGCTGGACCGGGCGGTCGGATCGGGAACGAAGTGAGCGCGAGGAGGCGCTGAGACAGCGGCCGGGAAGCGGCGCACGAGGACCGCCGAGACAGCAGCGGGGTCGGGTCCGTCGGGATAGCAGCGGAGGAGTCGGGCGGAGCCGCTGGGTTCGGGCTGACCTGGGCTCGGCTGGAGCTCGGGTGGGTTGCCGGAATTGGGGCTAGGGATTAGGGAGGAGAAAATTTGTGGAAGAAGATGGATATGATGGTAAAGATGGGAATAGTGTGGAGGGGGTTTTTATAGGAAAGGAAAGAGTGGGGGTTACCTAGAGGGGAAGTGAACGGCCGGCCGGGAGGTGGACGGGCGCCGGTTTCCGGCGGTTCGAGAAATGGGAAGTCGGCCATAACAGAAGTCTTCTCGGTTCTAAACCGAAAACCAACAGAGGAAAATAGGAAATGAGAATAACATTCTCTCACCATCTCAACTGTTAAAGAGGGTTAATGGGTTAAAGGGTAAAACCCATTTGGCTTAAGGCTTTAAAGGTTTATGTTGGGTTAATGGGCCTAAATGAATGGGCTTCAATAATTGACTTTAAGAAAATAAGGAATGGGCTAAATATTAAATCATTCTTTTGATAAACAAATATTTGTAACTCTTTAAAATATTTTTTTAGGTTCAGAGTTGAGTTCGGGTCTGGGCCAGGAAATCAAAAGTCCAAGTTCAATTTCTTTGAGAATAATTTTACATTTTTAACTGATAATAATACTAATTTCAAATATTAATTTAACTAACACATATTTAAATAATAATTAATAAAAAATTTGCGGGTTTTACAACCTTCCCTCCTTAGAAAATTTCGTCCTCGAAATTTAAAGAGTAGGGTTAGGAATTACCTCAGGCATCAAACAAATACGGGTACTTCTCTCGCATCTCATCTTCTCGCTCCCAGGTAGACTCGCCTGGGGAATCGTGCCTCCACATAACTCTGACTATGGGAGTCACCGAAGTCCTGGTCCTCTTCTCGCCTTTGTCCAAAATCGCCACAGGCTTCTCTGGTACTGTGAGGCTCGGTCCAATCTCCAACTCCGAATGGTCCAAAATGTGACTCGGATCCGGGATATAGCGTCTGAGCTGCGAAACGTGGAAGTCGTTGTGCACGCCCTCGAGATTAGCTGGTAGAGCTAACCGATACGCTACTTCACCAATTCGGCTCAAAACTTCAAATGGTCCGATATATCTGGGACTCAGCTTTCCAGCTCTGCCAAATCGAATAGTTCCTCTGGTAGGAGAAATCTTCACAAAGATACTATCTCCTCTTTAAACTCCAGTGGTCGACGACTGCTATCTGCCCAATGCTTCTGCCTGTCTTGGGCAATCCTGAGCTTGTCTCTAATCATCTTCACTTTCTCTGCTGCAACAATCACTATTTCTGGCCCCATCAGTACTCTTTCTCCTACGTCGTCCCATGCAAGTGGAGTGCGGCAACGACGTCCATAAAGAGCTTCAAATGGTGTCATACCAATGTTAGCTTGGTAACTGTTGTTGTAAGAGAACTCTACCAAGTGCAAATGGTCTTCCCAAGACCCTCCAAATTCCAAGACGCAAGATCTCAGCATATCTTCTAACGTCTGGATGGTCCTCTCAGATTGTTCGTCAGTTTGGGGATAATAGGCTGTGCTGAACTTCAGTTTTGTTCCCAAGCTGTCATGCAAACTCTTCCAAAAATGAGAGGTAAATCTAGTATCTCGGTCAGATACAATACTTATCGGTACTCCATGAATCCGGCAGATGTGCCGTATGTACAGTGCCGCCAATTTCTCAGTGGATAAACCTACCTTGAAGGGGATAAAGTGAGCTGACTTAGTCAGTCGGTCCACAATAACCCAAATGGCGTCCTTCCTTCCTTGGGATCGAGGCAATCATGACACAAAATCCATTGTTATATGCTCCCACTTCCACTCCGGAATGTCCAACGGCTGTAGAAGTCCTGTGGGTCTCTGTCTGCTAGCCTTCACTTGTTGACAAATTAAGCATCTAGCCACAAATATGGATACATCCTTTTTCATTCCATACCACCAAATGATGGTACACATATCCCGATACATCTTATTAGCTCTAGGATGTATGGAATACTGCGACTGGTATGCTTCTTGCATCAGCTAATTCCTCAGTTCGCCAGATGGTACACACAGCCTCGTACCATTCTTCAATGCTCCGTCACTGGCGATAGAGAATCCTTCAAGTGTTCCTGCCAATACTTCATCTCTGAGTTTGCAAAGCGTCTTGTCTTGGAGTTATGTCTCCTTGACTTTGTCCATCAGACTTGAACGCAATTGCAACTGTATCATGGTTGAGTCAGCTCCAGGTACAATAGCTTCTCGCCCCAGTTCTTTCATATTTTCCTCAGGCAGTATAATCTCCAGACCAAGCTTCTCTATGTCCTCTAATAAGTGTCGCTCCTTAGTTAAGAACATCGCCACTGGGTATCGACTAAGTGCATCTGCAACTACATTAGCCTTACCCGGATGGTACTGCAGGTCGATGTCAAAATCTTTTATCAGCTCCAGCCATCTTCTTTGTCTCATATTCAGCTCATTCTGAGTGAAAACATATTTCAGACTTTTGTGGTCTGTATATATTTCCACTCTCTCTCCATAGAGATAATGCTTCCATAGCTTCAAAGCAAAGATGACTGCAGCAAGCTCTAGATCATGTGTGGGATAGTTCTTCTCGAGTCCGTAATTGTCTAGATGTGTAAGCAATCACTTTCCCATATTGTTGAAGAACGCAACCCAGTCCTTTTCCAGAGGCATCGTTGTAGATTGAGAAACCGCCGATACTTGCGGGTAGCGCAAGTATCGGTGCTGTTGTAAGCCTCTTCTTCAGTTCTTCAAACGACGCCTGGCAAGCTTCCGTCCAGATGAACTCTTCATTCTTCCGAGTAAGCTTCGTCATCGGTTCAGCAATCTTGGCAAAATCTTTCACAAACTTCTGGTAGTAGCCAGCCAAGCCCAAGAAACTTCTGATTTCAGCAACTGAGCTTGGGGTAGACCACTTCTCAACAGCAGCTATCTTCTTAGGGTCACCGAAATTCCTTCTCCTGTGACAACATGGCCAAGAAAATCCACCTTGTCTAGAAAGAATTCACATTTGAATAGCTTACCATATAACTTCTCTTTCCTCAAAGTTTCCAAAACTTTCATGAGGTGCTCTTCATGCTCCTCTTCAGTCTTCGAATAGATCAGGATGTCATCGATGAAGACAACGACAAACTGATCTAGGTATTCATGAAAAACCTTGTTCATAAGGTTCATGAACACAGCAGGAGCATTCGTCAGTCCAAACGGCATGACCAAGAATTCAAACTGCCCATACTTGGTGTTGAATGCCGTCTTGGAAATGTCCTCCTTCCTAACCTTGATCTGATGGTAGCCAGATCTTAGGTCAATCTTCGAAAACACCTTAGCTCCACTGAGTTGATCAAACAGGTCATCGATCCGGGACAGAGGGTACTTGTTCTTGATGGTGATATTGTTCAGCACCCGGTAGTCGATGCACATCCTCACAGTTCCATCCTTCTTGGGAACAAACAAGACAGGTGCTCCCCAGGGTGAAGCTCCGTCTCGGATAAATCCCAAAGCCTTCAGTTCATTGATCTGATCCTTCATCTCCTTGGCCTCCTTCGGGTTGACTCTGTAGCATCCCTTAGAAATAGGGAAAGAGCCGGAGACTAGGTCAATGGTGAACTCTATGTCTCGATCTGGGGGTAATCCGGGTAGACTATCAGGAAAGACATCCATAAATTCTGCTATGATAGGATGGGGAGGTCCGGGTTCTTCTGTGATAGAGGTGTAGGTAACACACTTCATATCCTCCGGAGTTCGAGAGATTTCAAACTCCGGCTCTTCAGGTGGGCTGAAGACTACACATCCTCTGTGACAGTCTATCAGCGCATGTTGCTTACTCAACCAGTCCATCCCTAGGACTACATCATAATTGGGTAAGGGCATCACAAGCAAAGGTGCTATGAATTCGTGGCCTGATATGGTGATAGAGCAGTTACAGGTCTCAGTGATGGGTAGGGGTCCTCCACCGGTCATGACTCTACATATCTTCTTGCTAAAGCCCGTAACTATGTGGTGTGCAGAGATGAATTTTGTTGATATGAAACTATGTGATGCACCCGAATCAAATAAAGCTAAGGCAGTATAGGAATGCACATAAAAAAACTTGCGATGACATCAGCTGTAGGTTCCTGCTCTGGCTCTTGTTCCTCTGCTGCTAGGGCAAAAGCTCGCCCAGTCTTCTGTTGATGCTGCCCAAATTGTTGTTGCTGAGTGGGCAGAGGACCTTTCTGCTGAGTAGCTCCAGTCCGGTGCATCGATGAGGGGCAGTCCTTCACTTGGTAGGTGGCAGACCCATAGACTAGGCAGTATCCTAGCCTCTTCCTGCAGATGTTCGACTGATGCCCTGGCCTTTTGCAAAAATCACAGACATGGATCTGCCTCTGAGGTGCTCTATCATTGTTCCTCGCCTGTTGGTTCTGCTGCTGGTGGTGAGGAGGCCGGTTGTTGTTGTTGTTGGACTTCTTCTAATTATCCTGGAAGTTGTTAGTTCCAGGATAATCCCTCTTTGAGCGAGCGGGTTGGCTCTTCTCTATATCTTGAGCTCGCTCCAGGATCCTTCCATAAGTCTTAGCACCGCCTGAGATCACATGGGTGCAGATCTCCTCTTTCAGCCCATGTCTGAATCTTTCAGCACGATCATCAGGGTCAGCTACCAAGTTCTTGGCAAAACGTCTGAGTTGGCCGAATTCTGCCGCATATTCTCCAACAGTCATATTTTCTTGCTTCAGGTTCTGAAATTGCCTCTCCATCTCCCGCAACTCTGATGTTGGAAAGAACTTCCTCTGGAACAACCTCTTGAAGGTGTCCCAGTCAAGCTGCTTGTCCTGGAGTCGGGGTTCATTCCGATACCAGGTGCTTGCTACACTTTGCAGTTGGAGTCCCACTGCTTCGGCCTTAAGGTCTTCTGGAAGTCGAGCGACGCTTAGGAGACGCTCCATGCTATCGAGCCATTCATCGGTATAGACGATTCCCTCGGTTCCCTTGAAGGGTCGAGGGTTCTGCTTCTTGAAACTCTCAATATCGCCCACCTTGGCAATATGATCCCCATTAATTTAAATGGCCTTAATGTTTTATAAATTAATCCCTTAGAAATATGTTTACCTTGGCAGGCCTTGGTTCAAGTTGAGCTGTTTCTTGTCTTCCCAGAGCAGTTATGGCCACGTTATGAGCATTCTCCATGTTTTCCCTCATAATCGCGGTTTGCTCTTGACGAGCTTCCGTTTGAGCTCTCTGGGCTTCTAGCACTCCTCGTAACAGACCCATGAGGTCGGTGGGGTCCACAGACACCGGTGGGGCAGCTGGAGGGGGTACTACCACAGGGGGCTGCATCTCCATCTGGGAAGATGATGGATCCACCGTTGTATTATGGGGACGGTCGGCCAGCTGCCGAGGTGTAGGCTCCGGACTTGATTGGGGAGGTGGGGTATGATAGGGTGAAGATACCCCATCGCCAGCAGGATTGGTGGCCATATTCTGGAAGGTTTAGGATATAAACATAAGCAAGGTAGCCTACAAGTCTATAATCAAACAAAAATATTTATTTATAATATATTTCGATCCTATGTTGTGACAAATTTATGTTCTAGTGTTCTAGATGTTTTCCTAAGTTGTTGATTCGACCTGCATGGGCCACCACTAAAACATGTCACGACCCGGTCCCAATTTCTTGAGTCGAATCGGATCATGCCCAGCCTGCACCGTTGTTGAGACGGCGGCAGTAAGCTGTATCACTTATACATGTAATCAACAACACAATTTCTATTTGCCACAACTTTTAATGTTTCGATAAATAAACTTATCCAAAACATAAAGTTTTCAAATACAACCCACAACTGAAATAATTGTCTTTCACAATATCATAATTTAGAAATAAAACTAATTGGCAGTCTCCTCATCATCATCCTCTGGTAGAACAGCCGGGTACAGCTCAGGATCATAGTAACTACTAATTAGTAGCTCTGCATCATCAATATGACCTAAAAATATAGTCTCCAGTCAGGAGGGAGCAAAGTACAATTCATGATATTTTAACAATTGAAATAATAATGGAGTTATGCATTTTTAAACAATTTAAAATAAATAGTTTTCCGGCAGTTAAAACAGTGTGATGTGAATAGGCAATGAATATGACCGGATTGGGTTGTACAGTTGTATCCTATTGATACGATATGGCTTATCCCGTGTGTATGAGGGATAAGCTAACACAGTCATTATACTATTGTGGATGTGGTCATACTCATTACACTACTCCCCCAGTACCCAACAGTTAAACAGTCAATGCTCTCAGAGAGAGTTCCGTGTTGCATCGTGGTTTAAACTTGCAATAAAACAATTATTAAATAATTGTAATCTACCACAAAATGTACTTGTCTTTGATTTATGACTGGATTGGAATGTCACCGGGATTGAACTCAGACTTGTCCTCGAAATCCTACAATCGAGAAGTCTGCCTTAGATTTCCAAAATTGCCATGCTAGATGTGCTAGTTACAATCTCTAAAATTGATCCTAGTCTAGTTTTATGTTATTTACAATTATACTACTGACAATTATACTACTGAAACACGCTTATCGATGCAATTTACTATTAATTAATTTACGAAGGAAAAGTCAATTTAATATTTTATTAGAAAAATGGTATTTACATGTTATTTGGCAAAACTTTGTATTTTTATTAATATATATATAAAACTAGATTTTCTTTAAATGGGAAAATGTGAGTTTGTTTAAATAATACAAACTTATATTTTATTGTTAACTTAATGTGAGAAAACTAAAATATCCATACGCGTTTATCGATAATAACGAAACCAGAAAACCAAAAGAAACCTAAACTACACTACACAATTACAAAACCACAGAGAAAGAAAAGAAAACTGGGCTTATGCCCTTTACAGACCATTTTACATGAATTTAAATAAGAAGAAAACTCTGGTTAGTCTCTAAAAATTATCCTACAATTTAATTACAAAATAAAATAATAATTTAAATTAAATTGAATTTATTTATGAGTCTCAGATATTGGTCCAATCGTCAAAAATAGCTAATGCCTCAACGTCCGGAACAATGCCGGTTTCGTTTGCATTTCGCTAAGGGCCCATTGACCTATACGGTCGTCGCCCAAAAATCCAATTTATAAATGTAGGTCCTAAAAAATCAAGTTGCATCAATCAACAAAGTCAAATAATCAAGATACACATCATTTTGATGAATTGCGCATACAACAGATTGCGCAGTAATCCAATTGCGCATACTGGTTTGCGCATGCTCCCAACTGCGCAGGCTGATGTGGCTGAAGTCATCATTACCTAAATCAAATCAAATCTTCCTGACAACTGACAGCACGAAGAACGAGAAGACTGTTCGTTTATTGTGCCGCACATTGCTCGAGGGCGGCTGACAGCTGGCAGCGCAATCCATTCCTGCGCAGTCTAATCCTGCGCAAACCAAAGTCTGCGCAGTCTAATCCTGCGCAAACCAAAGTCTGCGCAGTTCAGATTGCGCATTCTATCAACATAACTGACAAAGTATACGTGGCATTCAGGCCATCAATTGCTCATTACGTGGCAACTGCTTATGCACGATCATGTGTATTTCAATCAAATGATGCCATGTGTCCAAGACAGTTAGCCCACGATCCAGTAACTTGGGCAGTCCATTGCTGCGCAGTCCATTGCTGCACAAACCATCCTGCGCAGTCCAGAATAACTAAAAGTTAGTTATTTCCAGAACTCTATAAATAGAGTTTCAAGTCTTCATTTCAAGGGGATCAAGAGATCAGATATCAGAGATCAGAAATCAGAGAGTCCAGGAGTTCTTGCCCAAGTGCTGCTGCATTCTTCCGAGGCTTTTGCCTTCAACTTTCGAGGCTTTTGCCTTCAGTTTCCAGAGTTGTTTTCAACTTCAGAGGCTTCGTCTTCAAAGTTCACATCGTCCAAGGGATAAAGCAATCGTCATCTAGATTGGATTCCTATAGTTGTAATTTTTCCAGAATTCTTGTAATCTTTATTACACAGTTTGTATCAATAAAGTTTTATACTTTTGTTTTTGCAAACAAAATGACGACTCTGCTGGGGACAACTTTCTCCTCCGACGAGGAAGTAGCAACTCAATGTGACGTAGCGTCTATCGGGAAGACGCAGAAGATACTGGTTGTTAAAGTCAACCAGACAGCCTACGAGGCGATGCTCAACTCTAAGACCACTCCCCATACTGCAACCACTTCTGCCAAGAGCAAAGTGCGCTCAGTATGGGTCTCCAAGACTGCTGCACAATCTGGCAGTTTTGCCACCAAGGATGCTGCACACTCTGTTGCACAATCTGCTGTGCCAACTGTTGCACAATCTGCTAGCCAGACTGTTGCACAATCTGCTGTGCCAACTCTTGCACAGTCTGTCTCAACAACTGCTGCACAAACTGTTTCAGACACTGCTGCACAATCTGTTGCAACTGTTGCACAAGCTACTTCATATGCTGCCTTGTCAAAATTCAAGACTCCTATGACCATGACGCAGTTGGCAGTAGCTTTTCCTGCGCAAACCAACACTTCAACAACCAAAATGCATCCCAAGCACTCCAAAGCACGGACTCCTGATGCGCAAACCACAGCTTCTGTGGTCAGAACCAGTACACTTTCTGTCAAAGCTTCTAATGCACAAGTGGCCAGTGCGCCATTCACCCATGCGCAAACTAAGCATGCGCAATCCAAGAGTAACAGCCCTTTGGCTAAACTCCTCTTCTCATAACAAAGGGAAAACCTCTGTTCTCCCCCTTAAACACTCTGCTGTTCCAGCACAATCTACTGGGGGTAGTCCTTTGGCTATTCCTCTTCCTTCTCAAAACAAAGGAAAAGGTCTTTTCTCAGACTTCCTTGTCTCATGACTTGGAAGACAACAGAGGGAAACGCTCTTTAGCTAACCCTTCTTCTCAAAATAAAGGAAAAGGCCCTTTGGTCTTTTCTCAGTCTTCCTCGGTCTTTACCGAAGAAGATCAAATTGAAGTGTTTCGGCACCTGTCATACAAGAACTCCTACAAACAAGGATTCTTCTTTCCTTCATGACAAGGGAACTTGTACTGATCAAAGAGGTATTCTGCCTACCCCAGTAGCAGAATTCCAAGACCTTCCAACTTTCAAAATATCCCGTTCCAAACAGGGAAAACTGTTGGTGTCTCAAACAGAAACCCCTGGGGGTGAATTTGCAGACCTAAGAACATATCTTAACTGGCCAACTTCGGCAAAACGTAAGCAACCTATGCCGAAGGTCAAGCCTCAAAGACAAACCTCCAGGAACAAAAATCCTGATACCTATGCCAATGAGGTGAGCACTTCCTTGTACACACAGGGACAAAACATTTGAAGAATCGGAACCATGTTCCGAATGTTGTTAAAGAACATATTCCTCGAACCTTTCCTCGACGTGGCATGGTTTCTGATCTCCGAGAACATCTCAGGCAAAAACGGGATAGTGCCTCAACTCTTCAGTTCAATCATCTGATCATTATTACAATCATAAAGTCATCATCCAATGTTGTTGTCAAACAACAAAGCGATCTGTCTTCGATCGTTTGACTTTTGCTAAAACTGAACCAATGTCAGAGGATGAAGATGAAGTCCTATATGCTTCTGTTAACATGACTTCTCGAGATACTGGGGGTAGAAGGTGCTCTAAGCACGGCAAACCTCACAACCAAGCCAACGGTATCTAGATTTACTCCAAGAATCCTCTGAAGGAGTATTTCAACATACCCGTTCCCGAAGCCGAGAGAGGAATCTTCTTCAAGATCCTTCGGGTTATCTTCCCATTTCTCAGTTAGGAGACAACTCTTTCTCAGACTATGATGCATATAGCGAAAGTTCTGAACAGACAGTGTCTTCCACTGTACCAAGAGAAGTGACAGCTTATGTTGTCACTGATGATCAAGATGCTTCGACGTCTGCAAATCAAGAACAGCGAATCGCTGCACTTGAAGACAAGCTAAAGACCATGGCTGAAATGGTCGCTAGTATGTATTCTATCATGGTGGCCCAACATGCCACACCACCGACTGTACCTACTGCAAGTCCGGAGATCATAGCATTTCGGTACCTGTCAATGCTGGGTTGGGGGTAATGCCTTCTCAAATACCTCCTGTACAAGTACAAGTTCAAACTACACCTAGTCAGTCAGCTGGGGGTAGTGCTTACAATGCTGTTCCTCCTCCTACTACTCTAACTCTGCTGGCTCCTTCTTCATCATCCGAAGACGCCAATGAAGCTGTCAAACTCTTACGAACTCAGTTCGAAGCTTTCAAAGAGAAAGACAACTTGCAAAGGTTGGGAATCAAACAGCCTTATCCAGTTGAATGGAAGGAAGTTCCATTTCCTCCCAAATACAAAATTCCAACAATTTCTCTCTTCGACGGCAGTACCTCACCAAGCCAGTTCATCAATCATTTTGAGGTAATGACTGTTCAACTCCAACTAAATGACGCTCTTCTTACCAGAGTGTTCGTCGGTTGTTTAGCCGGCGTAGCATACGACTGGTACAGAAGTTTTCCCGATGGTTGTATTACTTCTTTCTCAGGACTTAAGTAGATCTTTCTGGAAAGATTCTATGAGGGATTCAATGACATGACTATGTCTGCCCTCAATAAAATCAAACAGAAACATAATAAAACTGCTGAGAGTTTCATCGAACGGTTCCATCGAGAAGCCTTGAAGATGCCTCCAGGGACTCCTGCTGCTGTTACCATAGACACTTGCAAGCAAATCTATCATCAGTATGTGGACAGGCTCAACTCAGTTCCAAGACTGGCCATCCTTTATTGTCAACGCCAAAGCAGCTGAAGTGAGTGCTGAAAAGTTCAAACAGCTGGGGGTACAGATGTCTAACCCAGATCGGGACGAACATCAATCATCAGGTGGCGGTAATCGTCAGAACAACTGCAAGAACAAGAAAACTCTGAACATTAACCTGAAAAGCAAAGAGTCCTTGGCTGTCAACGTAGCTCCGCCTACATCTACTTCTACTCCTGCTGCACCTCAACCGAGGGAACCTCGCCCTAAGGTAGAGTATTCGTTTGATGAAAATGACACAGCAAGCATCTTTGATTGTTTACTCAAAAGCAATAAGATCCAGCTTCCAGACCCAAAGAAACCGATGAAGTCGGTAAGACCGATCATCCTAAGTATTGTGTCTACCACCGATTCATTAGACATCCTATTCGAGCATGTTATGTGCTCAAGGGTAAGATTCAAGAGCTTGTCAATGATGGAGTTGTTACTGCAGCAAGATGAGAAGACTGTCACTGCCAATATGGTTTCAGTCCAGTTCGGTAACTTTCCTCCGCAGATGATACAGCATGGTGTCATTCCTATTCCGAAGGCTACTCTCGAGATTGAAAATCTTCCTTCTCCACCAAACGAAGGTCTCGTTCCTTTGTCTCTTGACAATGGTGAGGTTATGTGGATCCATCCCGATCTTACTTCAGAGTTCGAGGATTCTTCTTCTTCTAAGAAGAAAGGTCGCTCCAAAAACAAGACAAAGATCTGCAATATGGTGTCTTTTGACCCCATAGTTGACGAAGAAATTCTGTTGGGCACCAGATCAGGAAAAACTTATCTGAAAGATTACTCTGAATCTCAAGAGAATCCTGCCTCTTCTTCGGAACCTGTCCCAGCACAACCTGCTGCTATTGAAGAAATTCCTTCTATCTTCACCAGTTGTGGTTCCTATTCCTCCCAAGCCAGTGGCTGCTGATAAAGGCAAGCAACAAGTCCGCTTCGATAAACCCTTGAAGAAATCAACTCCTACTGGGCTTGAGAAGCCTTACAACTTTGATATATTGGCTCAACTAGCTAATACCCCAGCAAGGCTATCTATCTTTGAGCTCTTGCGTCTTTCCAGAGAGACACGAGAAATTTTAAGTGAAGCTCTTATGCAAGCTGAGACTTGTTTAGCCTTTCTCAAGAAGCCGGAAGCAGAACCAGTCTCTTGTCTACATTGTCATAGTGTTATGGAGTTGATTCCGAACATTACTTTCACACAAGATGACATGCTGATGGAGGACAATAGACATGATCGTCCTCTCTACTATACAGGATATGTTGATTCGATGAAAGTCGATCGTATCCTGATAGATCCAGGATCTGCTCTCAGTATCATGCCGAAAACAATGCTCGATGCTCTGAAAATTCCTGTGCATAGTCTCTCCACTACAATCACCACCATCCTTGGATTCAATCAGGGAAGGAGTGAACCTTTGGGCAAGATTCGCTTAAAACTCCAAATAGGCAATCTTCGCACGAAAGTTACCTTCTATATCATTGACAATCATGGTTGTTCTTATAATGCTCTATTGGGGAGACCATTCTTACATGAGCATAATATTGTTCCATCAACCCTTCATCAATGTTTCAAATATGTTGATGATAAGGAGAGGTCCATAAGAAAGTTGCGGATCTTTATCCCTTCAAAGGCGTTGAAGCATACTGCAACGACGCTCGGATGTACAAGGATGAATTCATGAAGATTGTGTTAGCCTTAGACACTGAAGAAGAACAAGAAGCAATGCCTAAAGATACTCTTATCATACCTGTCAAAGGGCGAGTTTCACATCCTCAGTCTTCTAAACCACTGGCTATTCACTTACCAGTTCAAAAGAAATCAGTTGATGCTGATCAAGATAAAGGGAGCTCACCTCTTCTGAGCCACTTGTTATCGACCTACGTCGTAACAAGGACAAAAAGCAGCTCACTCCTTCTGAGCCACTTGTTGTTGATCTCACTCGCAACAAGGAAAAAAGGGAGCTCACCTCCCGAGCCACTTGTTATCGACCTCCGTCGTAACAAGCCTCCCCCACGTTCTTCTTCTCCCCTCTTGTAATTAATCTGACCAAGCTTGCTAAGGCTAAAGGTTGTTGTAAATACTGATGTACAAATCAATGAAAAAGCACCTACTTTCCAGTATAGTGATGTTTTTATACTAAATGCTATTTGGATATGTTAGATAGCTTCCAATCAATTACAATGGGAGTTGTACAATCTCTTCAGACAGAAGTCTCACTTGAAGATCCAGATGATTCTTACCGTATTCACCCTTCTCGAAAGAAAGGTGAAAGTCCAATACTTTTTAGTAAAGGACCAGAAAAACAATTCAGCTATACGGATGATAGCAAACTTAACGATACGGGACGTCTCCAGTTCCATCGTTTGTCAACAATCAAAAGACATCATCCGGAAAATGGGCTATGACTTCAAAAGTGGCCTCAATTACGGTAAAGATAGACGAACTCCTATCCGTACGACTATTCCGAAAGAAAGTCGGAAATGTACTACAGCAGGACTAAGAAAGGTCTCGGATATGCTTCTCCTCCACTGTTATCCCCAGCAGTCTCTGACTCCGACAGTGAAGAACGCTCTAATTCATCTGATTCTAGATCTTGGGATTCTGATACTAGCATTGGTGAAGTTCACAGGCTGGTCGTATCATCTAACATGGTCTCCGCTGAACTACCAGAAGGCTATGATGAAGACGTTGAAGAAAATCCTGAAACAGATCCTTGGGCTCAACATAACTTTGCTTTGAACAACGAGAACCTCCTACTGAAGATCAATTAGTTCAAATTGATGTAGGGGAAAACGAGTCACCTCGTCCAATCTTCATCAGCAAGAATCTTCCAGAAGCAGACAAACAAGAGTTGATTCTTCTTATTAAAGAATACATCGACGTCTTTGCCTGGAGTTATGAAGACATGCCAGGTTTAGATCCCAAGATTGCTACACACAAACTGAATATTTTGCCTAATGCAAAACCAGTTAAGCAGCAACAACGGCGTTTTAAACCAGAAATGATGGACGCAATCGATGATGAAGTCAAGAAGCTCATTGCTTGTGGTTTTATTCGAGAAGAGCAGCATCCTGACTGGGTGGCCAACGTCGTTCCAGTTCTAAAGAAAACCGACAAAGTTCAAGTCTGCATCGACTTCCGGGATCTTAATGAAGCATGTCCAAAAGATGAATTTCCGCTCCCTATCACGGATGTCATGATTGACAATACCTGTGGGTTCGAGCGAATATCTTTTATGGATGGATTCTCTGGATATAATCAGATCAAGATGAATCCTGAAGATGAAAAGCATACCTCTTTTCGCACTCCTCGTGGTGTCTATTGCTATACAGTGATGCCATTTGTCTCAAGAACGCTGGTGCAACCTACCAACGAGCTATGAGTACCATCTTCAAAGATCATCTTTGCAAGACTGTGGAATGCTATGTTGACGATATTGCTGTCAAAAGTCGTCTAAAAGAAGATTATATCCAAGATTTGAGAACTATCTTCAATCTCATGCGCCAACATCAACTCAAAATGAATCCCACCAAGTCATTCTTGGGTGTCTCTAGTGGCAAATTTCTCGGCTTCGTCATTACCTCTAAGGGTATACACGTAGATCCCGAGAAGATCAAAGCCATTCAAGAGATGCGTCCTCCACGCAACCTAAAAGAGCTACGAGGATTCCAAGGTCGACTTGCGTACATCAGGAGATTCATTTCGAACTTGTCTGGACGCTGCAGACCATTCACTCAACTAATGAAGAAGGGTGTATCTTTCGTTTGGACTGAAGAGTGTCAACGAGTATTTGACGACATCAAGCGATATCTCATGAACCCACCAGTTTTAGTGCCACCAATCTCTGGCATTCCATTCTTAATGTATGTCCATGCTATGGACCATTCATTGGGTGCTTTACTCGTCCAAAAGAACAAAGAAGGTCATGAACAGGCCATCTATTATCTCAGTCGTACTATGATTGGTGCTGAACACCGTTATAGTCCGGTCGAGAAAGAATGCCTAGCTCTTATGTTCGCTGTACAAAGACAAGACATTACATCATTGGGCAAACTATTCATGTCATATCCCGAGTTAATCCTCTTCGGGTACTTATGAAGAAGCCCAGCACACTTAATTCTCGGCTGGCTACATAGGCAATCCTGCTAGCTCAATATGACATGGTGTATGTTCCTCAAAAGTCTGTCAAAGGGCAAGCACTGGCAGATTTCTTAGCAGCTCATCCTGTGCCAGAAACATCTAAGCTCTATGACGAAATTCCAGACGAGACATTGGAAGTCAACATGATCTCTGAAGAATTTCCAACCTGGCGTCTATTCTTCGATGGTGCATCCAGAATCGGACCGAATGGTGCTATTGTAGCAGGAGTTGGGGTTGTTCTCGTTTCTCCAGACGGATTAACTATCCAAAGAGCCTACTCTCTAGATGAATCTTGCTCCAACAATGTAGCGGAGTACAATGCTCTACTCATCGGCCTTCAGTTAGCCAAACAACTGAACGTTGAATATCTCGAAGTCTACGGTGATTCTAAACTGGTTGTTAATCAGGTTAGAGGAACCTATGAAGTCCGTCATCAAGATCTGGTGCCTTATCACGAAGCAGCGATTAACATAACTACATCATTCAAAGCTTTTTTCATCGACTATGTTCAACGAGCTTGCAACACAGAAGCAGATGCTTTGGCCAATCTTGCAGCTGTCTTAGCCATCCCTATCAAAAGACAGCAGGTCGTGGTTATCTCCAACCGAGAACTGTTCTGCATCAAATAATCGTAATATTGAATTCAGCAATTTTGCTGAAGTCAATATTATCGATGACGATTGGAGAACTCCTTTTATTGACTTCGTAGTTCATGACATACTCCCTGAAGATCCTAAGGAGGCTACGAGTATTCGTCGAAGATCATTACGATTCTATTACAATCAAATTACCAAGACCCTCTATCGACGAACTTATGACGGTCTTCTCCTGCGTTGTCTTGCTGGTGATGAAGCCAAACAAGTTTTGCGTGAAGCTCACGATGGTGTTTGTGGAGCACATCAACCTTGTCCTAAACTACAGGATCGCATTAGACGTATTGGTTACTACTGGCCCTCTATGGTATCAGATGCCATTGAATATGCAAGGAAATGTCGTGCTTGTCAAATCTATGCAGACTTTATTCATCAACCATCGAAATTCCTACACCCGACTGCTGCTTCTTGGCCTTTCGAAGCATGGGGCATGGATGTCATAGGTTCCATCAATCCTCCTTCTTCTAGAGGACATCGGTTCATACTCGCAATAACAGACTACTTCTCCAAGTGGGGTGAAGCTATACCTCTGGCTGAAGTCAAGACTAGTAGCGTCATCAACTTCGTTAAACACCACGTCATCTATAGATTTGGTATACCTCGAAGAATTATCCATGATAATGGACCTCAATTCATCAGCCAGAAGTTCACCAGATTCTGTGATGATCACCGGATTGACAATGTCGCCTCGACAGCATACAATCCTGCCGCTAATGGTTTAGCTGAAGCTTTTAACAAAACCATCATCAAGCTCCTTAAGAAGTTTGTATCCACTAACAAACGGAACTGGAGTGAGAAACTCGGCGAATGCCTGTGGGCCTACCGAACTACGGTCCGCAATCCTGCAGGCTTTACACCTTTTTTTTGGTGTTGGCTGTGAAGCTGTTCTTCCTTTGGAGCTGCAAATTCCTTCTTTAAGGATTGCCATTGCTAACGAGCTTACTACAGAGAATAACGATCTTCTTCGACTTTAAGAATTAGAAGCACTTGATGAGAAGCGATTAATGGCTCAACAGCATATTGAGTTATACCAAGCCCGCATCTCGAAGACTTTCAACCGCAAAGTTAAAGTCAGAACATTTCAGTAAGGAGAACTTGTTCTAACGGTCAGATGTCCTATGACTATGACTCATATGAGCAAAGGAAATTCGATGCGAAATGGGAAGGTCCCTATGTCGTAAGCAAAGTCTTCTCAAATAGAGCTTATCAACTCTCAGAGCTTGATGGTCGAATTGCTATGATGCCTATCAATGGCAAGTTCCTTAAGAAGTATTATGTATAAATGTAAATGCTTGTAAATCACCAGACAGAATCAAGTTCATAAATAAAATTCAAATTTTATTTCATTATATGAGAGTACATGATATTAAAGATCACTATCATCTTTCTCTACATTGGGACGCGGGCCACTGCAGTCATTCTCGAAAATACGATCAGCAAAAGAGCCGAGAACCTCCTTGCTGGAACCCACGAGGAACTTGCAAGCGACCATCCTCATGGCTTCTTCTTCTTCAGTTCTTCCTGGTTCGAGCAGGAAGTCCAAGATGTCTCGTGGCGGCTGGGGTGCAGACGAACCTTTACCTGCTTCTACTGCCTTCGGTTGAACTGGATCGGCAATGCGTTCTTCAGTGCCCTTCTGAGCCGGCGGGGCGATCTCAGCCTTCTTGGATGCTTCTTCAGACGATATTTTTATGTTAAAAATTGGAAGTGTTCTTTCCTGTCAGATTTCTGCTATATTTATAGGCAGAAGTTCCTCAACTAATGAAGCGACACATTCATCCGACGGTTTGTCCATTCATTAATGCCCGACGGTTCATCCGTTCATTTATCACATTCATCCGACGGTTCGCGTTCATTAATGCCTGACGGTTCATCCGTTCATTTATTACATTCATCCGACGATTCGCCCGTTCATTAATGTCAGACGGTTCATCCATTCATTTATCACATTCCGACGGTTCCGTTCATTATCACCTGACGGTTCGTCCGTTCATTTATTACATTCACCTGACGGTTCATCCGTTCATTGATGGTTCATCCGTTCATTAAATTCATTCACCACCTGACGGTTCATCCGTTCATTAATTCATTCATCACCACTTGACGGTTCATCCCGTTCATTATCATCCATCATTTGACGGTCTTCCCGTTCATTTATCTCACATACATTGACGATTCATCATCGTTCATTATCCACATCAGCAACTTGTCGTTTTCGATTAAGTTGTCAAATTGAAATAATAATATTCAATATATTCTGCCATGTCCATATTACCTCTGAGCAGATATAATGAATATAATTATTTTCTACAAGAAATATATCATGTCATGCACCTCTGAATATTTTCTATCTCTATTATTTATATCTAAATAAGATATGCATAAATAATGGAGCCACAACAAAATGTCTTTTATTTTTCAAAATATGAGGCATTACAGAAATGCATCTACGGCAATAAACACAAAAATACAAAAAGTTCAATTAAGAAGGAGGAATGATCAAATTGTCGATCTGCTGCTTCAGTGTCTGCAGCTCTCTTCATGAGTAGATGTCACCTTTTTCTAGTCTCTTCCATTCCTGTTTCTTCATTAAAAACCGGTATGTCTATTGTCCGGCGGGTAATCTCTGCACTATGGGTTGCCTCATACTCTTCCCTTTCCTGAATTAAGGCATTGAATTGTTCAATCATAAGTTGGTGATTAGCAGTTTCCTCTTCAGATTCTTGCTGCAGGCGAGTAATCTCTGCTTTCAGTTCAGCAAGTCTCTGTCCTTTGCTTTCAGCCATCAAAGTAACTGATTCTATCTTGGAGTTGTATTCAGCTGATTTTGCGGAATGAGCCTCCAAAAGATTTTGAAGGTTCACCCTTTCTATATCAGCTGCTTGAGCCATTCGCTCAAACTCAGCCTTCACTAGGGACTCTATTTCCTTCTTCTTGAGCTCCTTATAGTTCTTTACGGAGACTTCTAATTCATTCAAAATGTGTTCAAGGAGAGTGGCCTGAGCTTCGTCTCCTTGCTCCTTTATGGCTCTTATTAAGAGAGAAGTTGGCTTCCTAACCATAAAGAAATCAGCTCCCTCTTTCTCTATCATCTTATGAACAAGAGGTCCCAGCAACTCGAAGAAGCATCTAGTAAAAGACTGGACAACTTGTTGATTAATGGTCAGAGTTCCAGGAGTCGCAGCTACTCCTGTTGAAGATGAGGCAGCAGGTTGTTCGATCCTTTGTGGCTGGATAGCAGGTTCTTTAAACAAAGGAGCTAGAGTGGAGCTGGTCGCCCCTCCTGTTTGTTCTTCTGCAAAAGTAAAATTGTTATTTTACCAGTTGTCTGCCAATGACTAAGAGGATCAAATAAAAGCGGTCTTACCTTGGTTCGATTCAGCAATAGGCTTATTTCCTGCAGGAATGGACTCTTGTTGAACAGAAGTAACTTCAACTGCAACAGCCTGGCTGCTGTCCGCCTCAGAACCACAGGATGGATGATGACTACTACTAATAACCACCGTGGTTATGGGTATTATAGCCAAGTCCGTCGGAGGTGTTGGCAGAGTCTCAAGATCTGCAAGAATTACAAATGAAGAAATTAACTATCAAATCTATCTTAAAAGAAAAGATTGCTAAATCTCGTTTTATACCTTGAGGGCCGGTGGCGTGAGTTTCTTTCAGAATATCTTCATCGGCTACTTCTTCAGGAGATATTTCTATCTCAACATCATCAGGATTTAGAGTATCAGTAACTTTTTCTGCAGACGCCTCCACTTCAATATCCTTTTTAGGATCTGAAGTATCATCGGCATCATCAGGAGATATATGTTCTTCATCATCCCTTTCGGTATCTTGTATATATTCATCAACATTTCCAGATGAAGAACTTTCCTCATCTTTTTCTTTTTCTTCTGCTGCATTCCCACTGTTAGTTGCAGTCTGATCCTCCTGCAGGCTACAACTGCAATCTTCTAAAGCTGCTATCATTTTACGATCTTCTTCCTCACGAAGAGTTCTAGGAGTAAGAGGAGGTTGAGTTGCCTCCGCAACAGGTGAAAGAGGTCGTACAACATTTTGTTCTTCTTCTGTGATGTTTTCTCTGGGCTTTTCTGTCACGCCCCGATTTCGTAGAATCGATAGTCGTCCCCGCGGCGTGATGTCGTGCGAACCTAAGTTGCGATCGCACAAGGCATAGTCATAAGGTTATCCGAAACAACATCAAGTTAGAGTACGCAGAGAAATTGAATGACACATTTGAAATAGAAATAGACTTTTTCATTGATGATAATAAAACTTTACATAGACTCCTTTACAATCATTGTCGCGCGGGCTACAACATGACTCGACTTACAAAATGAACGCCGATGAGATAGTCGTTCCATACATTACATTCTCTTTTTACAAGCAAAATACAACATCTTTCCATCTGCTATCGAGGCGAGTCGAGCCGTCATTCTTTTGGACTGAGTGGGTCTTCTTCAAAAGGAATCCAGAAAACAAGCCTTTACACGCGGACGAGGCTTCAAAAGGGTTCACTTCGCCTTGAGCTTTCAAGTGGCACGCCCTTCGTAGTTCGGGGTACCTGCGTGAGAGCGAGGATCAGTACATTACACTTTGTACTGGTGCGTGGCTATTTAAATTCCAAGCTCTCATTTGGTTGAAGAGTTTAATTGACTTAAAGTATGAATGTTTCTAACCATCCTAATGAATTGCAAACAAGTAATGACAAGCATAGTGAAATTTACGTTGAAACTTATCGACGGCGGCCGTGCCGCGCCTTATGAAACTTACCATTCTTCCCTGTCAATTGTTATCATTTCCATACCAAGTGCAATATTTCGTGTGTTGGTCACTGGCTCCCAGAGCCATCGTGGACTCCTCTAGCTTTTGTTAGACGGGGTCCTTTCAGCGTGAGTAGCGAGCCCCGCTGCAAGTCCTCGCCTAACCCGTGTCCAGCACAGCTAATTATTTGTTTCCCTATGCCCGCAACGGTCCCGTGGCCTCGGTTTGCCGTACGGAGAAAATGCTCACCTTGTCGACAAGTTGTCCATGACCGTGCAAAGACATGTTTTTAGTTGTTAAGACATAGCCTACTCTTTCTTTTTGAGAACTTGCTCATTCATTCGTGTTCGTGCACTTGCATTTATCTTTTCATTCGCAACAACACTATCGACTTTGCCTAAGAAGGGGGTCGAGAAGAGAAGGGTCAGCCACTCACCTTGAGTTTACTTCGGCGAGAGAACTTGCTGGTTGCGCTAGACGTCGCCTACGCGATTACCTAAAATCGCCCAAGCAACCGATTAGAACACTGCATTATTCAAGGAGTTCGATAGGAAATGCGAATTCGAAATGCAAGCCATGAAAACCATCGAAAACATTCACGAAAGCGCATTCAGAAAACAATGCCAAAACCAACGCAAGCGGCGTGAAAAGCAGAGCAACGGAAGGTCTCTCCCGACTCAGCCGCAGAGTCAATCCTCGAGGCGCAGCCCGCTGAATATGGGACTTGGTTCCGAAGAAGATATTCCATAACGAGGAATGGGTCTTAATTCAACCGTTCCCGTTCGATCGACTCGGCCGATCCCGACCTATCGGTCCCGACCGAATCGATAGCGACAGTGTTCCTTTCTCGCGCACCCGTAGACAGAGTACGGGGCACGATGTAGGGACGGGGCACTACACCATAACCAACTAAGAAAAAGTTTCGTCCTCGAAACTTAAGAATAGAACCTACCTCTACGAGAACAATGAAGGGAACTTTTCCTTCATTTCAGACTCAAGCTCCCACGTCGACTCCTCAACCGAATGGTTTCTCCAGAGGACGCGGACTAGAGGAATAGCACGGTTGCGGAGAAGTTTATCCTTGCGCTCCAAGATTTGTACCGGCTTTTCGACATATGATAAGTCCGCCTTCAGGTCCAGCTTACCCAACTCTACCACATGTCCCGGATCGTGCACGTACTTCCGCAATTGTGAGACATAGAAGACGTCATGTACCTCTGACAATGTCGGCGGCAAGGCGAGTTGGTAAGCTACCGGGGCGACTCGCTTCAATATTTCGAATGGGCCAACAAATCTTGGGCTCAACTTTCCTTTCGTACCGAACCGGGAAACTCCACGCATAGGCATCACCTTCAGGAATACATGGTCGCCTTCCGAGAACTCGAGGGGCGTCGGTGCGTGTCGGCATAGCTTTTCTTTCGGCTTTGTGCTATCTTCAATCTTTCTCGTATCAACTTGACCTTCTGTACAATCTGCTCCACCAGCTCCGGACCAAGTATCTGCCGTTCCCCGACTTCATCCCAGCAAATGGACGATCTACACTTCCGGCCGTACAAAGCTTCATACGACGCCATTTGGATGCTGGACTGATAGCTGTTGTTATATGCAAACTCGGCCAGCGGTAGATGGACGTCCCAACTTGACTTCAAGTCGATCGCACAGAGTCGCAACATGTCTTCGAGAATTTGATTCACCCGCTGTTTGGCCGTCAGTCTGAGGATGATAAGCTGAGCTGAACTTCAACTTGGCCCCAGTGCTGAATGTAGACTACTCCAGAAGTGCGCTACGAACCGTCCATCCCGATCCGAGATAATAGAAACTGGGACCCCGTGCAGCCAAACTATTTCATCAAGATATATCTGAGCAAGGCGGTCGACGCTCCAAGTAACTTTGATGGCGATAAAGTGCGCTGACTTGGTTAGTCGATCGACGATGACCCAGATGGCGTCGTTTCCCCGCGGCGTCCTCGGCAAGCCAACAACGAAGTCCATAGTGATGTGATCCCATTTCCACTCTGGAATGGCAAGGTTCTGCATCTCCCCGCCCGGTCGCTGGTGCTCGGCTTTGACTTGCTGACAGGCCATACATTTTGACACAAAGAGCGCTATGTCCCTTTTCATGCCGTGCCACCAAAAGACAACGCGGAGGTCCTTATACATCTTGGTGCTGCCAGGATGCAAGGAATATTTTGCATAGTGTGCCTCCGTCATTATCTCATTTCTAAGTTCTACGTCGTCCGGTACGCATAGCCGTCCCTTCACGCGCAACACTCCCGACTCATCCTCTGTAATGTCGGGCACTTTTCCTGTCGATATCAGCTTCCGCATCTTCTCCAGGTAAGGGTCGTCCTTCTGTGCAGACTTGATCCTCTCCAGTAGGCTCGGTTCCACCCGCAGTTGCGCTAGTTTCACGTCTCTGAAACGAACTCGGAGTTCAATGCCCATTCCTTCTAAGTCACGCAGCAGTCGATCGTTGATGCATAATGAAGCTAAGTACTTTCGGCTCAGCACATCCGCTACCACATTTCCCTTGCTCGGCGTGTAGTCGATCGATAAGTCATAGTCTTTGATTAGTTCGAGCCATCGCCTCTGCCGCAAATTCAGTTCTTTCTGGATGAAGAGATACTTGAGGCTTTTGTGGTCCGTATAAATCCTGCACGCCACGCCATAGAGATAGTGACGCCACAGCTTCAACGCGAACACAATTGCCGCTAGTTCTAGGTCGTGCGTGGGGTAGTTCTTCTCGTGCGGCTTCAACTGCCGGGAAGCAAAAGATATCACCTTATCCCGCTGCATGAGCATACACCCCAAGCCCTGGCCAGAAGCATCGCTGAAGATTTGAAATCCCTCCGTCCCTTCAGGAAGAGCAAGTATCGGGGCCGAAACGAGCCGTTGTTTGAGCTCCTGGAAGGAAGCTTCACAGTCGTCTGACCACTTGAACGTGACTCCTTTCTGGGTGAGGCGAGTCAACGACGATGCGATCTTCGCGAAGTCCTTCACGAAGCGTCGGTAGTATCCCACCAAGCCTAGGAAGCTTCGAATTTTGCTAACTGATGCGGGCCATTTCCAATCAGCAACTGCCTCGACTTTCTTTGGATCGACTGCGATGCCCGCGGCGGAGATGATGTGCCCAAGGAATGAGACACTGTCCAGCCAGAACTCGTACTTGCTCATCTTCGCATACAACTGATTCTCTCGAAGGGTTTGGAGTACCGTCCGCAGATGCTCTGCATGTTGCGCTCGATCCTTCGAGTAGACGAGAATGTCGTCGATGAAGACTACTACGAACTTGTCAACGAACGGACGGAACACCCGATTCATTAGATCCATGAAGACGGTAGGGGCGTTTGTCAGACCGAACGACATTACCAAGAACTCGTAGTGGCCATAACGAGTACGGAAGGCAGACTTCGGCACGTCATCTGGCTTGACTTTGAGTTGGTGATAACCCGATCGCAGATCAATCTTCGAAAACACGGTTGCACCTTGGAGCTGGTCGAACAAGTCGTCGATGCGGGGCAGGGGGTATTTGTTTCGGACGGTGGCTTTATTCAATTCTCGATAGTCGATGCAGAGTCGCATCGATCCATCCTTCTTCTTTACGAATAGCACGGGCGCACCCCACGACGAGACACTCGGATGGATAAACCCTCTGTCGAGCAATTCCTGAAGTTGTGCCTTCAATTCTTTCAATTCTGCAGGAGCCATTCTGTACGGACCCTTCGAGATCGGACGGGTGTCGGGGAATGTGTCGATGGTGAACTCTATTTCTCGATCGGGCGGCATGCCGGATAGCTCGTCCGGGAACACGTCTGGGAATTCTGCCATAACGTCGGTCTGACCCGCGTTTGCACCCTCCTGTCGTATGTCTCGAACGGAAGCTAGATAGCCTTCGCACCCGGAATGCAGCAGTCGAGCCGATATTGCGGAGATCACCATGCACGTCGACGACGTCTCACCACATGAGTAGCAGAATTCAGGCACTCCAGGCATGCGGAATGTGACCCTCTTTTCAGCACAGTCTATGGTTGCGTTGTACGGTCCGAGCCAATCCATTCCCAGAATGATGTCAAAGTCCTTCATATCTAGAACTATCACATCCAGACCGATCTTTTGACCGCCGATACAGATAATCCCGCCGGCGCAAGCTAAGTTTGTGAGAATTGGTGTGCCCGAAGGCGTGCTTACGCTAAGGTCGAGATCTAATGATATTACAGGGAATTTGTGCTCGGCGGCAAAGTCCGCCGATATGAAACTATGTGAAGCACCTGAATCAAAAAACACACGAGCATGCACATTATTAAATTTTAGTATACCTGACACTACGATGTCTGATTCCAGTGCTTCGTCTCGAGTCATGGCATAGACGCGGCCCTGAGTGTTGGGGCGACGGTCTCGGCCATTTTGCGGTGCGGGTTGAGTGGGCGGAGGAGGTCGAGGTGCCTGTCCTCGATTCTGTTGTCGGTGTTGTTGTGGCAGGGCGTTACGAGTCTGACGAAAGCTTGGACAATTTGGAGCCGTGTGACCCCTCTGTCCGCAAGCGAAACATTCAACGTTGCGGTGCCAGCAGTGGACATCACGGTGTCCAAGTCGCCCGCAATTGGTGCACTTAGGTATCGTTTTCTCACCCTTGTAGCCGCCGTTATTTGGACGCTTTGATGCGTCGTTGTTGCCTCCCATATGGCTAGGACGTTTGTGATTGGAGTTGCGCACAACGTCGTCAGTACTGGAAGGATGCAGGTTCTCAAGGCGGAGCACGTGATTCAGAGCCTCCCACGGTCTTGTACTCCGGGACCCCGACATGCGCACCGATAGAGTGTCGCAGATCCACTTCGAATCGTCGCACACGGCACTCTTCAGTGGACAGAAACTGGCCAGCAAACTTAGATAACTTGTTGAATTCTGCGACGTACTGTTCCACTGTCCTCCTCCCTTGCTTCAACTGCATGAATTCATTCTCCTTCGCTTGAAGAACGGCTGACGAAAGGTACTGGAGTTCGAAAGCTTTGCGGAACGTGGCCCAAGAGATCGGTGCGGTGGTATTGTCCGGTCGAATCGCTCGCTTGCGTACAGCCCACCAGTCGTGCGCGTTCAACCGTAGCTGAAGTTGTGTGCAGGCGACTTGCTTCGATTCTTCAATGCCAAGAAGCTCAAAGTGATCTTCCAGCTCTTCCAACCAGTCGATCGCCATGGAAGGACCCTCGGTGCCGCTGAAGGAAGTGCGGCACGCCTTCTTGAATTCTGACACTTCAAAGTTATACTTTTTCGGTGCCGCTGGTTGACGCTCAGGATCCTCCATGTCGCATCAATGGGCTGGATCGCCGGCATGGTGACGGTAGGCGTAGTCGTAGAATTCCCGTTGGCCGCCATTGTCTGGACGATCTGCTGTAGGGTATCTAGCTGCTTTTGCTGAAGTTTGGCATGTGCATCAAAGCGAGCTTCGAAGCGAGCTTCGAACTGGGCCTGTCGTTCCTCTACCTATTGATGCCGGTTCTCGGATGGTTTCGCTGCGCCTCCATCATGCGCAGCATCCTTTCGATTGTATCGTTGATGTGGTCCGGCCTGCGGACGATGTGAACTACTAGAGCCGCTTAAAGCGCTCTGTTCTTGCTCGGCCGTGGGTTCCGTCACTTCTGCGATACGAAGGCAAACGCATCAGTCACAAATTATTATGGACTCATTGTATGGAACAACTTATCTCATCGATGCGAGGTCAAAGGTTTGGGACTCTAGACGCGAGGCCAAAGGATGTAAGCCGTGCTCTGATACCATTATGTCACGCCCCGATTCCGTAGAATCGATAGTCGTCCCTCGGGCGTGATGCCGTGCGAACCTAAGTTGCGATCGCACAAGGCATAGTCTTAAGGTTATCCGAAACACAACATCAAGTTAGAGTACGCAGAAAAATTGAATGACACATTTGAAATAGAAATAGACTTTTTCATTGATGATAATAAAACTTTACATAGACTCCTTTACAATCATTGCCGCGCGGGCTACAACATGACTCGACTTACAAAATGAACGCCGATGAGATAGTCGTTCAATACATTACATCCTCTTTTTACAAGCAAAATACAACATCTTTCCACCTGCTATCGAGGCGAGTCGAGCCGCCATCTTCTTTTGGACTGAGTGCGGGTCTTCTTCAAAAGGAATCCAGAAAACAAGCCTTTACACGCGGACGAGGCTTCAAAAGGGTTCACTTCGCCTTGAGCTTTCAAGTGGCACGCCCTTCGTAGTTCGGGGTACCTGCGTGGAGAGCGAGGATCAGTATATTACACTTTGTACTGGTGCATGGCTATTTAAATTCCAAGCTCTCATTTGGTTGAAGAGTTTAATTGACTTAAAGTATGATTGTTTCTAACCATCCTAATGAATTGCAAACAAGTAATGACAAGCATAGTGAAATTTACGTTAAAACTTACCGACGGCGGCCGCGCGCGCCTTATGAAACTTACCATGTTCTTCCCTGTCAATTGTTATCATTTCCATACCAAGTGCAATATTTCGTGTGTTGGTCACTGGCTCCCAGAGCCATCGTGGACTCCTCTAGCTTTTGTTAGACGGGGTCCTTTCAGCGTGAGTAGCGAGCCCCGCTGCAAGTCCTCGCCTAACCCGTGCCCAGCACAGCTAATTATTTGTTTCCCTATGCCCGCAACGGTCCCGTGGCCTCGGGTTACCGTGCAGAGAAAACGCTCACCTTGTCGACAAGTTGTCCATGACCGTGCAAAGACATGTTTTTAGTTGTTAAGACATAGCCTACTTTTTTTTGAGAACTTGCTCATTCATTCGTGTTCGTGCACTTGCATTTATCTTTTCATTCGCAACAACACTATCGACTTTGCCTAAGAAGGGGGTCGAGAAGAGAAGGGTCAGCCACTCACCTTGAGTTTACTTCGGCGAGAGAACTTGTTGGTTGCGCTTGACGTCGCCTACGCGATTACCTGAAATCGCACAAGCAACCGATTAGAATACTGCATTATTCAAGGAGTTCGATAGGAAATGCGAATTCGAAATGCAAGCCATGAAAACCATCGAAAACATTCACGAAAGTGCATTCAGAAAACAAAGCCAAAACCAACGCAAGCGGCGTGAAAAGCAGAGCAACGGGAGGTCTCTCCCGACTCAGCCGCAGAGTCAATCCTCGAGGCGCAGCCCGCTGAATATGGGACTTGGTTCCGAAGAAGACATTCCATACGAGGAATGGGTCTTAATTCAACCGTTCCCGTTCGATCGACTCGGCCGATCCTGACCTATCGGTCCCGACCGAATCGATAGCGACAGTGTTCCTTTCTCGTACACCCGTAGACAGAGTACGGGGCACGATGTAGGGATGGGGCACTACATTTTCAGCCTCAGTTCTTGGGTCAAGATTTCCCCTCTGTTCAGTCTCTTCAAGAGTTTTGCTCCCAGATTCAGAAACAGGTGTGGGAGATGACATTATAATTCCTGCTGCAGCATCTACTGAAGTTAGGATTTGCCTGGAAGAAGAGTCTGCTAAATTCCTTCTGGTGACTACCCTCTTCTTTCTGTGTAGAGGTCTGTCAGGACTTTCTACATTTATTGGTTCTGCTTGTTTCTGCACGGAAGTTGGTGTAGTGGCAGCTTCTTGATTTGTCTCGGCCAATTGCCGAGATTGAGATCTCGTGGTGATCTTCTCCGAAGAATGATCTAGTATCAATTTCTTCTTGGATGCCGGAGCAGGAGGCTCCTCTCTTCTCCTTTTCTTTGCGGGAGATATCCCACTTTCAGAGAGATACGTATCGCTGCGTTTACTCTTGAGGGAACATAATATCCCTCGAAGTTTCTAAAGGTGCATCCGCCGGCTCGTGCACCTCATTTGCAGGGAGTGACAAAGCGACTCTTCCTTTTCTCAATCTGTTTGAAGATGCAAAACTATCTGCGAGATTAAAATTCTCGGCAAAAGTGTTCGCGGATGTATAGAACACTGAATATGTGAATAGCATCCGAGGACCTGGGGAGTGATCTTTGCTGGCATTGAGAATACGGCCTTTGTATCACGGGCATTGTAATAAGCCCAAGCTCGGGCCCCGTCGATCAAGAAACCCTTACCTTGGAGGCAGGCAGTTAATTGCATTCCCCACGTGGAATTGATCATATCCAAATTGCCGAGCAAACCGGCTGGGGAGATATGGTTCTAAGTAGCATTCCTCTTCGAACCGGTATACCAGATGAGACGGTCGAATTGTCTTCAACCATTCAAAGGCTGCACGGGTTAGTGGCTGTATCTTTGAGTCCACCATGTTTGTTGGCATCTGATCATGTCCGGCAGGAAGAGGAGCACAGCAGAAGTTCTATCCTCTGTTCAGATTTAAAACATATCTGCACTCGCTCAAAGAAGTGTACTTCCATTTGCCCTGAGAGTACCTTCGCAGGAAGCTGCCATCAACCGGTCCCATGCCGGGATCCATTAAAGTGGGATAGTGAAGAAGCAACCATCCAAAGAGATATGTGTATGGCAGTTCTAGGCTGGGGAATTCTTTCTCTCCCTTTGCTTTCAACATCGAGTCAGCATATAGACGAAGACTCGCATTCAGCTTGCAAGTCATCGCTGATAGCAGATCCACTTTGTAGCCAAAGACTAACTTGACAGCGGCAAAAAGAACGCCGTGATAAAAACGGTCCACGGCTAGGCCTGTCAATGGTAGCTTATTGGTCGGATATTGGCAATACCATATCCGAACCATTAACTATCGGATATATCCGATAACTATCCGATATCCGATCGGATATACGTTTTGGCTACCATATCCGTTACCGATAATTTTATCGGATATCGGATAATATCCGAACCAATAAGATTACTAAAAAAATTATTAAAAATGGAAGAAAAGAATCAGAACCAACAATTTCCACATTGGAACAACATATTTTGTCATAATTCTCCACACAAGCACAAATAGCTAATAATCTCATGCATACATTGAATACATTGCCACATATATATTTTAAATTTATTAAAAAAATTAAATATTATTGGTTTGGATTTTATTGGTTCGGATATGGCACTTACCGTACCCGTATCCGATATCCGATAAATATCCGATAAGATATCCGAATCCGTATCCGTATCCGAAATTTCGGATATTTTCGGTTCGAATACGGATCGGATACGGATTTTCGGTCAACCATTGACAGGCCTATCCACGGCACTGGATCCTGGGACCACAAACCGTCGGAGCCAGTATGTCAGAAACCCTGCCAATTGGGCTTCTTTTGACATGGGTCTAAACCCATTCTCAAGTAACTCTCCAGAGTGTCCCCTTTCTTTAAAGGTGGACATTGGTAATCATCTTTCATCTGTTTATCATAATTACCACTCTTCTCCATCAGTTTCATGACTTCTGTATTGCTCAAAGGTTTGAAGAAATCAGGATAACATTTGTCGTTTTCCTTGGTCTTCTTCTCCTCTAAATGGTTAAGGAACAGATACGGCAGCCACTTTGAGGAATAGCAGGTGTTGGCTGTAGCACTCTTGTAGAACAAAGAGCAGATCTTATAATGGCATAGCAGTTCCTCGAATACTGCTACCATTTCTGCATTTTCTCTTCTAAGTTTGTCCAACTCGTCATTGGTTGGAACAAACTCCTCATACGGAGCATCTGCCATGGGCAGGTACGAGATACTTCATCTCGTGGAGTGCAAACCCCATCTCTCTACCCGGGGTCATGAAGGTCCCTGTTCTATAATTGTACCTTTCAGACAAGGCTAAGAACATATGTGGGTTGGGAGCAAAACCATATACAGTGGCGTGCACTGCTTGATACAGATTGATCTGTTGGAGTCTGTCTTTGAATGTCGTCAGAATCCAATTCGCAATATAGTTCCATCTCTTGTAATTTGGATTCACCAATCCAGTCAGTCTGATGTCTTGTTCGGGGTATTTCCCTTCAGCCTTTGCAAATTCATTGGCGAATATCGGTGTCCTGACAGGCATCAGCAAAGAGGAGTTCTCTGGCGGAATGCAGCTGGGTCTCAAGCCTCTCAACAGGACGCTGTATCTATCAGAGGAGCTGTAAAACATATCTTTCTTGTCTGACCCCTTCTTTACGAAGATTTTCCCTGCACGGGCGTCCTGGAAAAGGGTGATGTTCCACTCCATCTTTCTTGGGTAGCTCGTATGAGCATACCGTGACAAAGGGAGGCAGGGGCAATGTCTGGTATGAAGAATGATCTATCTTCCTGATGAACTATTCTTTCCTCCATCCTCGGCCTAGGCTGAGAGATTTTCTCAAAGGCGTCACGAACAAGAATAAGGGTTTCTTATGAATAACAACATCTGCTGACTCTAAGGGCTGTCCATTCATCAAAACATTAAAGTCTCATTATCTTGGGAGATCAGAATAGCCTGACGGGAGGTCGGCAGGTCATACTGGGGATAATGAACATGAGACAGATCTTCTTTATATTCAGACTCTGAGAGAGTTCCCACAAAAGTTTCATATCTGGGTCATCTCTCGTATTCACTGTATCAGACAAAAAGAGACAAAAATTCAGTACAAGTCAAAATCAAAAAGTTCTGTCATCAAATTGCGCAACATCAGACTGCACAACATCAGATTGCGCAACATCAGTTTGCGCAAACATCAGACTGCGCGAATAAACAGTCATCAGTTTGCGCTGACAATCTCGCGCAAATCAGCAGATTGCGCTGACATCTGCCAGCGCAATTCAACCGATTGCGCAGAAAGTCGTTCTTCATAAAATAAGAAGAACTTACTGAGTTGTGCAACCAGAACCCTAAAAAGGGTGGCGCAGTATGATCACATCTCTAAAAAGAGATGGATTCTGAGGGACAGTGAGATCGAAACCCTAAAAAGGGTTTTGATCTGAAAAGTTCTCTACCTAACATCGCAGGATGCGCATCTTCATGACGAGAGGCTCGTCGCGCAGTTCTGGTGGAGGATTCGGCCGGGGCCTTGCCCTTAGCGGCGGCGGTGACGGCGGAGGAACGTCGGGGTGCCATGAAAGTCGTCGGAGAAGGAGGACAGAAAGGATTCGGGGATTTCTCTCAAAAGCACGAAGGATGCAAAGTAAAGAAATGAAAATAAAGAGATGGCTATTTATAATCTTCGAATATGAAACGGCTGCCTCGGATTGCACCTAAAATTGGGGGCTATTCGATTTGCGCAGACAGCTCATCATCATGCGCAACTTGATTTGAATTTCAAAAATTCAAAGTATTTCGAAACTTTGAACAAAATCAACTTTCGAAAACTTTGAAGGGGGTCTTGTAGGTCCTAAAAAATCAAGTTGCATCAATCAACAAAGTCAAAGAATCAAGATACACATTTGATGAATTGCGCATACAACAGATTGCGCAGTAATCCAATTGCGCATACTGGTTTGCACATGCTCCCAACTGCGCAGGCTGACGTGGCTGAAGTCATCATTACCTAAATCAAATCAAATCTTCCTGACAACTGACAGCACGAAGAACGAGGAGACTGCTCGTTTATTGTGCCGCACAGTGCTCGAGGGCGGCTGACAGCTGACAGCGCAATCCATTCCTGCGCAGTCTAATCCTGCGCAAACCAAACTCTGCGCAGTCTAATCCTGCGCAAACCAAAGTCTGTGCAGTTCAGATTGCACATTCTATCAACATAACTGACAAAGTATACGTGGCATTCAGGCCATCAATTGCTCATTACGTGGCAACTGCTTATGCACGATCATGCGCATTTCAATCAAATGATGCCATGTGTCCAAGACAGTTGGCCCACGATCCAGTAACTGCTTGTGCAGTCCATTGCTGTGCAGTCCATTGCTGCGCAAACCATCCTGCACAGTCCAGAATAACTAAAAGTTAGTTTTCCAGAACTCTATAAATAGAGTTTCAAGTCTTCATTTCAAGGGGATCAAGAGATCAGATATCAGAGATCAGAAATCAGAGAGTCCAGGAGTTCTTGTCCAAAGTGCTGCATTCTTTCGAGGCTTTTGCCTTCAACTTCCGAGGCTTTTGCCTTCAGTTTCCAGAGTTGTTTTCAACTTCAGAGGCTTCGTCTTCAAAGTTCACATCGTCCAAGGGATAAAGCAATCGTCATCTAGATTGGATTCCTATAGTTGTAATTTTCCAGAATTCTTGTAATCTTTATTACACAGTTTATATCAATAAAGTTTATACTTTTGTTTTGCAAACAATAAATATTTCGAAAACCGATTTAAAATCCATTTATATAATTTTATAAAAATTTCGGCAGCATTCCCTCTATTTTCGGGATAACCCAAAACTGGAAAAATGCTCAAACAGCACACAATATTATCTCAAACCAGGGAAACTCCAATTATTCAATCCACCATAATATTAACCTGAAAATAATATCGAACCCAAAAATATATAACCACAGCACGTTCCCGAAGGATATTCGGAAAAACCGAGATGAAACTCGGAAAACCCGAAGACCAATAGAACACTCAAAGTGAATAAGTCACAGAACCAATTCCGAAATGAAATTGGAAAAACCTAAACCAATAAAATTCCCAGAACTCTTTTCGAAGATTCTCCGGAAAACCGAACCAACAGAAACTCAAAAAAAAAATAATCCGAAACCAACATAACTTGTCCGAAAGGGTTTCGGAAAGCCCAAAAATTTTCTCGTCTATAATTACCGAATTCCCGGGGAAATTCGTGGACCAAAATTCATCATAGACTAAAATATAAAAATGGGGCAACGGAAATATACCAGAAATTGCTCGGCTAGAGCTCTCAGGTGAATTTTTAGAGAAAAAGCACTCCCCGGACAGCGTCTCGGGCTCGGAACAGCAAGCCAGACACGGGAAGATGCTGGACCGGGCGGTCAGATCGGGAACGAAGTGAGCGCGAGGAGGCGCTGGGACATCAGCCGGGAAGCAGCGCACGGGGACCGTCGAGACAGCAGCGGGGTCGGGTCCGCCGGGACAGCAGCGGAGCAGTCGGGCGGAGCCGCTGGGTTCGGGCTGACCTGGGCTCGGCTGGAGCTCGGGTGGGTTGCCGGAATTGGGGCTAGGGATTAGGGAGGAGGAAATTTGGGGAGAAGATGGATATGATGGTAAAGATGGGAATAGTATGGAGGAGGTTTTTATAGGAAATGGAAGAGTGGGGGTTACCTAGAGGGGAAGTGAACGGCCGGCCGGGAGGTGGACGGGCGCCGGTTTCCGGCGGTTCGGGAAATGGGAAGTCGGCCATAATAGAAGTCTTCTCGGTTCTAAACCGAAAACCAACAGAGGAAAATGGGAAATGAGAATAACATTCTCTCACCATCTCAACTGTTAAAAAGGGTTAATAGGTTAAAGGGTAAAACCCATTTGGCTTAAGGCTTTAAAGGTTTATGTTGGGTTAATGGGCCTAAATGAATGGGCTTCAATAATTGACTTTAAGAAAATAAGGAATGGGCTAAATATTAAATCATTCTCTTGATAAACAAATATTTGTAACTCTTTAAAATATTTTTTTAGGTTCAGAGTTGAGTTCGGGTCTGGGCCATGAAATCAAAAGTCCAAGTTCAATTTCTTTGAGAATAATTTTACATTTTTAACTGATAATAATAATAATACTTTTCAAATAATTAACTAACACATATTTAAATAATAATTACTAGAAAATTAGGGTTTCACAGAATATGAAGGGTTGATTGATTATATAAGGAAAAGTTTTTCATTCTCACTTCTCATCCTCATATTGTCATGGCATCGAAGAAAGAGATAGAGGCTGACAAGGAAAAGGCTCAAGACTCAAGGCTTGATATAGAGACGGAGGTCGATCAAGCTGCGAGTACGCAACTTCATGGAGTGCTTTGGACTGACTCCAGCGATCTTTGATCGTATAAATGGTGGTCCTCAACTGCCTACGAAGGATCCGGTGATGCAGAAGCATTCCTCGATCTGATGCGTCGTTCAGGGATCCATAATGTGCACGACTTAGGTGCCTCCCTTCGTCAGTCCAATGAAGGAGAGAAGAAGAAATAATGTTTTGTGTAGGGATGTCATCTATGTATTATGACACTCAACTTATCTGTAGGGGCCTACTCTCTTTTATGAAATAAAATTCGGTGTTGTTTTCACCTTTATTCGTGGTGCATTGACATAGGATCATTCTACACCTTTTTTGATGTTTCCATGTTTGTTCATTCCCAAGAGAAACAAAACAACACGTGGCAGCTGTTATGTGGTTATGAGCGCCTCTTATTAGGATCTTTCCCGAAATAGACTCAAACCATCTGCTTCTTTGAACCTTTATAAATAGTTGAGTTAAAGGATGCATTCTCATTCCCTTATTATTCTTCTTCTCGAAGATGACTTTTGCAAGGCTCCTTCCTCCGACAAGGGATTGATGATGGCAATGCTTTCGATGTCATTCCCCTACACACCGTGTCATCAGTCGTGGATTCAACAACATCTGATCTCGATGGTAAGCCCATCGTAGAACAGTAGCTTTTTTTGTATAATCATCATTTATCTATTGTTATGCGCATCACATTTCACCGAAATAGGTATTTGATTTTCATAAAAGGGGCAGAGTGCGCTTTTCTTTGATTTAAACAGGGTGCACAATCGGCTGCCTTTGAGTTTTCTTGAAAACAAGCGCCTATCTTTGATAGATAAGGCGCGCCTATTGAAAACGAGCGCAAATCCTTTGATAGATAAAGTGCGCTTAAAAAACGAGCGCAAATCCTTGATAGATAAAGTGCGCCTATTGAAGACAAGCATTTGTCTTTAACTGAACATAGTACGCAAGTCTGTCTTTGATTGGCCAGTATGTGCCTGATGATACTTCTGTTAAAAAAATTTATTTGCTGTTTTCTGCAGAAGCTTGGCTGAAGAACTTTTCCAGAACTGACATTGGCGATATGGATGCTGTGGGGAGCATCTTCTGACACACACATCAGGGAGCTCATGCGCTTTTGATGCACAAATCAGACAACTCAGAACTCTTCGTGGGATAGAAGAGTCTTCTCAGATGGTCGATCTTCAACCATGTCTGATATCTCCTTTATATGCTCTTGTTTGTAGAGCATTGAATCAGAAAAATAGGCTTCGACACCCTTGAAAGGATTGATATCAGCAAACTCAGTCTTCACAATCCCTTGAGAATCCACGTACTTGAAGAATTGGTGGAGAGTTGAAGGCACAATATTATGCTCATGTATCCACGGTCTTCCAAGAAGGAGTTGTAGATACGTCTGAGTTAATAACATAGAATGTCGCCATAGTTCGAAGATCACCAATCTGAATCTTCAGACGAATCTTCCCCAATGGTTTACTCTTTCCAGAGTTGAAATCAACTATTGTAGTACTAGTATAAGTTAAGTCATAGTAGGAAATCCTCAACGGTCTTAGCATACTCTGAAGGATTATGCTAATGGAAGCCAGGATCAATGTAAATCCTGCCAACTTCAGTGGATTCGATATATCCAGTATAGCACAAAGGCCTGTCGTATTTTATGCTTCAAATATGTCCTCTGTGTGAAGGTAATGTTAGAAATGAC
>JANAVB010020741.1:0-14012 GCA_029216955.1 Iris pallida
AGTTTCCTCGACACGAATGGACCCCCTAGATACGCGAGTACACATGGGGAATATTCCTATATGGCCTGATAGTTCATGTTCATTGGTATGGGTTTTCGAATTGGGAATTTTCCCTAATTCTCTGAAACATCCTGATACTACTGTTCTTCTTTTTTTTCCAGAATTTAAAATTCAATTTTGTTGTGATGTCTTGCCTTGTTAGCTCATTTACATGTATGGATTTGTCCAAATGATTGGTTGTGATTGGCATTAGGAGTTCGAGTTTTGAATTGGAGTTTTGGACTGTGTTAACTGTCAACTGATTTTGGTTTACATATAAACTGTCATGTGGTCCCAATTCCTGGGAATCATTTCCCTGAAATATATACATCACTGTTCCAGATTAACATTAATTCCTAGGTTATTTAATCACACACTACATTGACCCTCCCTCTTACTGTTACACATCACTGATCTCCTAACATGTTGTATCACACATCACTAAATTCCTAAATATATCACAACCTAGAAACATGTATCCATACTATTCCTAGTCACTTGATTGAGCACACAATTTTGATAGTCACACACACACCACACCCTATGCACTGAATACCTGAGAATGTTAGGGATGTTAAAATATGTGTAAACTGAAATTTAGATGGGTTCATTACTTTCCAATTTGGAAACATGGATGGGATTGGGTTTTGTGTAAACTGAAAACTAATATGAGTATAACCTGAGATTTCGAAAACAATATGAAAACCTGAGATGGTTCAGTATTTTCAAATCTGAGATTAGGTTGGTTGATATGGTATTCCTGAGAATAGGTTAGGCTATACATGATGTAGATTTTAAACTGATGTTTGACTAAACCTGAGAACAGTTCATTTATACACACACACACACACATTCCTTAACTTGTTTTTCCTGTCATAGACACTCACACACACAAGTAAATGCATACACTACATTTACACAACTATTCCTGAGACATTTGAAACCTGAAATTATTGTATAACAGATAACTGAATTAGGGATAAAGTGAAATTGGGTTTCCATTTGAATGATACTGAGTTTTCACGTATTTTAGGCTCTTCCTTCCCTCTTTTAAATATGTATATACATGTACCTATATATACATGAATGTAATGATATGTATCCACATATGTAATGAAGGTATCCCATGTATGTTAAACTAAATGCTAGATATGCAGGAATATGTACTTAAGGTTGCATTCATATATTTTATGAATATATTGTAATAAATATATGCATATAGGCAATGTAATGCACTATCAAATGCATTGGTATATACAATGTATGCATGTTGTGTGCCTCAAGCCATGTAATGTAATATAGAATGATATACAATGTATGCTCAATGATAAGGTAGTACCCAATGTATGCCTCTATATGCATGAATGTATATATTTATATATTGGATCTATTTGGTATATAGCCTAGTGTTAGAGTGACCTGTGGGTGGTTGTTTAGACTTGAGTTGACTGGCCTAGACCTAGTTTGACTTGGTTAGCCTAGTTTGACCTAGTTTAACTTTGTTTGACCTAGTTTGATTGCTAGAGTTGACTAGAGTTGACCAAAGGTTGACTTTAGCCTCGATTGATCCCAAATATCATGTAGATGTATTGTAGCAGTCTATTTCTTTATTTTAGACATGTAGTGACTTGTACTATTTTGATAGGAGGCAGACACCACTCCTCAGGCAGTAGTTTTCTTTCGGACATTCAGGAGATCAGGCGAGTACATTCTCTGACCGTTTTATACTTGTCTGGATTTACATTCTTGCTCTAGATTACTGTACCTGATGCTGACACGATTGTTATCACGGATTGGTACTATATGGATCTTCGTTTGAGATGTTATCCCCTTGTATTCACTAAATATATATTGTGATGTGCGTTTCACTTACATATTATATTTATTGAATACCCTTATCCTTGTATACTCATTATGCATATTGTACTCTCATTATCACATGAGTCCCATGGATAGACCATTATACAACTATTGTATAATATTGTACATCTATTGTATAACATTGTACACTATTGTATAAGATAACGTAACTGGAGTGGATCCTTGTGTATTGATTGGGGAGGGGGAGTAGAATTGGTTATGTAATCAAATCCTATTGTACAACATTGTATAACTATTGTATATGTCTATTGTGTACTCACGTACAATGGAGTTACCATTGCATTGTCCTAAACCGTTTACATAACCATATTGTACTCTAAATCACATGTTGCTTACAGTTTTTACTTATCATATATAGATATTTTCTATTATCAAATCTCTGTTGTTTTTCATATACATTCTTCTTTCAGCATTTTCTGTATCTTACTCTATTGCATGCTTTATATTTCCTAACTTGATATGAACTCCGTGAGATGTTTTGTGCTCGCTCCTGTCCTGACTGGACCCGTTGAAAATATTACAGAGGATGAGGATGAGGCCTGCGTAGACACCTACTATGGGACAGCTATAGACAATACTTGTGACTTGGACCCACTTGCAGAAGAGGATCTACCACCTGTGGTTTAGACTGCTAGCTTAGGCTCTTACCTGTCTTTCTCATTGATACATTATTGTATGTATTAGGAGTTGTTTTATTTGGATGTTTGTGGAGATGTTATCATAGACACTTAGTCCTTATCTGGATTGTACCTCTGTGGATTTTCTTCTGTTCATATCTATCTATCTATCCATTATCGTATTCTACCTTAGAAGTGATTGAGACTGTATTTGTTATGTCACCTCCATTCGGAGTGTATATACTGTACAGATACCTTATATTGTTAGATGATTGACCTAGGACAGCGTTCTACCGCTGACACTGCGACGTAGGCGGGACTTACCCACTTCTTGTGCCCTTACTCTAGGGTGCGGGTCGTGACACATTTTTAGTGGTGGCCCATGCAGGTCGAGTTTATGTAGTGGTATTCGAACTAGAGTATCACTACAGCCTACAGTAGGATTATGATATTTTGAAGGTACTTAATCACATTAGGAAAAACTTTTATCTAATTCATACCATCTCAGTTCTTGCTGATATTGTTCTCCTTTGAATATAACTGTGCTCATTTGCTATTTCGACTCATTCTCAGCAATTGTTTCTTTTGATCTGTCTCCAGGATGGTTGAGACAAATCACATCTCCAGGGCCAGGGGGACGCCGATAAGAGGTCTGCCACCTCTCATACCCAGCAGCCAATCCCTGTTATCACAGCCCCAGTCATGCCAGCTGGTGTAGGCGTTTCAGCTGCGTTCGTAGGAGCCCCTCCACCAGCAGCAGGGGGTATGCCTCCACCAGTTCGGAGGCAGGACCCAGTCATCCCAGAGGTGCCTTTCCAGCAGCCGCCGCCTACAAGATACGTGGACACGGCACAGATGTTCGCCTACTTTCTGCAGTTTATGGTGGCGCAGCAGGCCCGGCAAGCCAGGGGCATAGAGTTGGCCCTTACGACAGTCGCAGCTCGACCAGCAGTCCAGCAGCCGAAGACACCTGGGATAGAGCAGTTCCAGAAGATGAGCCCCAGAGACTTTCTGGGGACGGAGGGGATTTTATATGCTGATGAGTGGATCGAGCATATAGAGGAGATCTTCCGCCTGGCCCAGATACCGGCAGATCTCCAGATAGAGGCAGCAGCTAGCCGGATGCGAGATCTTGTTTGCACCTGGTATCAGTGAGAGCCCAGGGTGGGGGTAGCTGCACATACCTGGGAGGAGTTCAAGGGCTTCTTCAAGAAGAAGTTCTTTCCAGATGGAGCGCTTCGAGCCTTGGAGTCGCAGTTTGAGAGCTTAGTTCAGGGGAGCCTGTCAGTAGAGGAGTACGTTGGGGAGTTCGGCCGCCTCGGCAGATTCGTAAAGGGCTTGAGCGAGACGGCGAAGGCCTAGAGGTTCCGAAAGGGTCTAGTCAAGGAAGTCAAGTCCTTGACCAAGGGCAAGAGGGATGCCACTTTCGAGAAGATTTTGACGGAAGCTTTATTGGCTGAGGACGATCTTGAGCTGAAGCTCAAGAGGGGGCGAGACACTGTCGGAGCCAGTAGCAGCGGAGGCCAGGCCAAGAGGCCTCACATACAGATTCAGCAGCAGTATCAGCAGCGGATGGTCCACTTCCAGTAGCAGCAGAGGCCTGTTCAGCATTAGGGACGGAGACAGGTACTGTATCAACAGGCACCCAGGCAGTAGCAGAACACTGTGTATAACTTCTGCAAGAAACAAGTCCATGGGTGGGACGACTGTAGGAAGAGGCTGGGCATGTGTTTACTTTGCGGTTCAGCGGAGCATCAGTGTAGAGAGTGTCCCGAGAACTCGACACCATTGGCTCAGGTAGCACCAGGAGCTAGGGCTCCGACAGGGTAGCAGAGGGGACCACCATTGCAGACTCAACAGCAGAGGTTCGTACAGCATCAGCAGCAGGCCAGGAGAGGCCAGCCAGGGCGAGCTTTCGCCATGACAGCCGAGGATGCTTAGGCCGCTGGAGATCTAGTTGAAGGTTCCATTCTTTTGATTCAAATTCTGTAATTACTGCCTTGAAAATTCGATTCCCTCTGTTCCTGGTTGATTTATCAACTTTGTTCTGTTGTTCTTGTGTTATGTTTGATTTTCTTCTGAGATGAATCATATGGGCTAGGTCACCTCAGTTATGGGATCTAGAATCTTCGATGGTCGTGTTTAGCTGGCATAGTGAGGAAATATAGTCAGATTTAGGACGTATTTCTCGGGTGTGGGAATTTAATATTTTCACTGCCAAGCATGCGGCAATGCGAAAATTTTAAATACCATGATTCTAGAGGTATGTGCCTTAGTCAAGGACTCTGTGATTATCATAGCCTTGCTCACTAGCATGACGAAGATTCTGAGTATCATAATTTTGGACAGACGCATGTGATTATCTGACGGTATGTTTGAGACTTTGATTGTGGGGTGTTTGACCTAAAAGGACTACTGCCATTTTAATTTCGAGGACAAAATTTTTCTAAGGTATGTAGACTTGTAACATACAGTTTCTAAAATGAGGGTAATTTTGAAATTTTATATTTTTAATTTATCTAATTATGATATTTAAATAATAATATGATTTTTGGTAATTTTTAATCATTTTAAAACTATTTAAATATCATGACTTGTGATTTTGATGTGCAGCTAGTGAAACCGTAGAGACTGTCTGCCCTAGAGCCTAGCCATGTGATTAGGGTGTTTCATTTATTATTTTTAGTCTAGGGGTAATTTGGTCATTTTGAATTTTTTAGAATTATTGATTTATTGAATGGATTGACGATTGTTGATTTGACTTTTACTAGTTGTGACTTAAGAGATTAACCTAGATGTTGACTCTAGTTAAGGTAACTTGATTAGCATGGTGAGACCCTAGTCTAACTTAAGTCAACCTAAGTTAGTTATGTAGGAATCAAGACTTGAATAGAAGGCTTAGTGATTTGGTCCATAGGGTTAAGACTTAGAATTTGGTTCAATGACTAGTGCAAATAGGTCCATAGCCTATTAGACTCAACCCTAACCCTAACCATCACTTTATGACCAGCCACCTAGGGCTATTCTCCCTATAAATAATCTCTTCATTTATTGTTCTTGCCTCTTTATTGAGATTTCAACATTTTGGGAAATGAGGTAATGTCATTTCTTCCCTAATCCCTAGATTCTTCATTTTCATTCCTTTTCTACTCTAGTCTTTTGCATTAGTTCCTAATCCAGCTCTATTTCATGTCCATGGAGAGAAATCTCAGGTTTGGACCAATTTGGAGCACTTGGCCATCAAGAAGAAACCCCCCTTTTTGAAGCTTTTTCATACAAATTGAACACATAGGTAAATCCCTATTCCCTCCACCAAATTTTGTTTTCTTTGCATGGATAGGAAGCCCTAGGTGTCCCCTAGCTGTAGGTATTGGATTTGTGTCGAATCGTGTCCATTTCGTGTCCGTATCGGACACGTGTCAATGTATATGTGCATGTGTTTCTTAAAATGCCACAATGGATGTTTTTATGTTATTTTCGAAATCTTTCTGATTGAGATTGTTGGTTTTGATGTGTCTTCAAATTTTCCTAAACCTAAACCATGTTTTTGTGTCGTGTCGTGTCCATACAATGGCGTAGACACAGCCCCGTGCACAGGCTAGGGTATCCCCTGCTACCCGACACTGAGATCTCGATGCACAGGGCACCAGGACATGTGAAATTTTATGGAGTCGTTGGGGCAACAACTAACACTATGCTCCCAAAATTTGGGAGCATATCGTTCACCACGCGAGGAGAAATCCTGCACGCACGGATCATGCATAGTGTGCACGCGCACGACAGTGCCTCACTGATACGCACCTATATATCGGACATGACACAGATTTGAACCGATTCAGGGTATAAATTCCCTAGAACTATACCCACTCTATCACTAGACACGGACACGACCCTTCTCATATTGTGGGTCGAGTCCTATTGGACTCGACATGGCTGCACGAGGCAGTCCCCAATGCCAGTTTCAGTCGACTTTACCATTTCGATTTGGGACACTTCGTGTCCAGTTTCCTGGACACGAATGGACCCCCTAGACACGAGTACACATGGTGAATATTCCTATATGCCTGATAGTTCATGTTCATTGGGTATTGGTTTTCGAATTGGGAATTTTCTCTAATTCTCTGAAACTTTCTGATACTACTGTTCTTCTCTTTTTTCCAGAATTTAAAATTTAATTTTGTTGTGATGTCTTGCCTTGTTAGCTCATTTACACATGTATGGATTTGTCTAAATGATTGGTTGTGATTGGCATTAGGAGTTCGAGTTTTGAATTAGAGTTTTGGACTGTGTTAATTGTCAATTGATTTTGGTTTACATATAAACTGTCATGTGGTTCCCAATTCCTGGGAATCATTTCCCTGAAATATATACATCACTATTTCAGATTACACATTATATTCCTGAGGTTCATTTAATCACACACTACATTGACCCTCCCTTTTACTGTTACACATCACTGATCTCCTAACATGTTGTATCACACATCACTAAATTCCTGAAATATATCACAACCTGGAAACATGTATCCACACTATTCATTGTCACTTAAACCTGTGATTGAGCACACAATTTTGATAGTCACACACACACCACACCTTATGCATTGAATACCTGAGAATGTTAGGCATGTTAAAATATGTGTAAACTGAAATTTAGATGGGTTCATTCAATTTGGAAACAAGGATGGGATTGGGTTTTATATAAAATGAGAACTAATATGAGTATAACCTGAGATTTTGAAAACAATATGAAAACCTGAGATGGTTCAGTATTTTCAAATCTGAGATTAGGTTGGTTGATATGTTATTCCTGAGAATAGGTTAGGCTGTACATGATGTAGATTTTAAACTGATGTTTGACTAAACCTGAGAACAGTTCATTTATACACACACACACACACATTCCTTAACTTATTTTTCCTGTCATAGACAATCGCACACACAAGTAAATACATACACTACATTCACACAACTATTCTTGAGACATTTGAAACCTGAAACTATTGTATAACAGATAACTGAATTAGGGATAATGTGAAATTGGGTTTTCATTTGAATGATACTGAGTTTTCACACATTTTAGTCTCTTCCTTCCCTCTTTTAAATATGTATATACATGTACCTATATATACATGAATGTAATGCTATGTATCCACATATGTAATGAAGGTATCCCATGTATGTTAAACTAAATGCTTGATATGCAGGAATATGTACTTAAGGTTGCATTCATATATGTTATGAATATATTGTAATGAATATATGCATATAGGCAATGTAATGCACTATCAAATGCATTGGTATATACAATGTATGCATGTTGTGTGCCTCAATGCCATGTAATATAATATAGAATGATATACAATGTATGCTCAATGATAAGGTAGTACCCAATGTATGCCTCTATATGCATGAATGTATATATTTATATATTGGATCTATTTGGTATATAGCCTAGTGTTAGAGTGACCTGTGGGTGGTTGTTTAGACTTGAGTTGACTGGCCTAGACCTAGTTTGACTTGGTTAGCCTAGTTTGACCTAGTTTAACTTTGTTTGACCTAGTTTGATTGCTAGAGTTGACTAGAGTTGACCAAAGGTTGACTTTAGCCTAGATTGACCCCAAATATCATGTAGATGCATTGTAGCAGTCTATTTCATTATTTTAGACATGTAGTGACTTGTACTGTTCTGATAGGAGGCAGACACCACTCCTCAGGTAGTAGTTTTCTTCTGGACATTCAGGAGATCAGGCGAGTACATTCTCTGACCGTTTCATACTTGTCTGGATTTACATTCTTGCTCTAGATTACTGTACTTGATGCTGACACGATTGTTATCACGGATTGGTACTATATGGATCTTCTTTTGAGATGTTATCCCCTTGTATTCACTAAATACGTATTGTGATGTGCGTTTCACTTACATATTGTATTTATTGAATACCCTTATACTTGTATACTCATTGTGCATATTATACTCTCATTATTACATGAGTCCCATGGATAGACCATTGTACAACTATTGTATAATATTGTACTTCTATTGTATAACATTGTACACTATTGTATAAGATAACGTAACTGGAGTGGATCCTCGTGTATTGATTGGGGAGGGAGAGTAGAATTGGTTATATAATCAAATCCTATTATACAACATTGTATAACTATTGTATATGTCTATTGTGCAGTCACGTACAATAGAGTTACCATTGCATTGTCTTAAACCGTTTACATAACCATATTATACTCTAAATCACATGTTGCTTACAGTTCTTACTTATCATATATAGATATTTCCTATTATCAAATCTCTGCTGTTCTTTATATACATTCTTCTTTCAGCATTTTCTGTATCTTACTCTATTGCATGCTTTATATTTCCTAACTTGATATGAACTGCATGAGATGTTTTGTGCTCGCTCCTGTCCTGACTGGACCCGTTGAATATATTACAGAGGATGAGGATGAGGCCTGCGTAGACACCTACTATGGGACAGCTATAGACAACACTTGTGACTTGGACCCACTTGCAGAAGAGGATCTATCACCTGTGGTTTAGACTGCTAGCTTAGACTCTTACCTGTCTTTCTCATTGATACATTATTGTATATATTAAGAGTTGTTTTATTTGGATGTTTGTGGAGATGTTATCATAGACACTTAGTCCTTATCTGGATTGTACCTCTGTGGATTTTTTCTGTTCATATCTATCTATCTATCTATCTTTATCGTATTCTACCTTAGAAGTGATTGAGACTGTATTTGTTATGTCACCTCCATTCGGAGTGTATATACTGTACAGGTACCTTATATTGTTAGATGATTGACCTAGGACAGCGTTCTACCGCCGACACTGCGACGTAGGCTGGACGTACCCACTTCTCGTGCCCTTACTCTAGGGTGCGGGTCGTGACAGTACGTCATATAATGGCGTGGAGAGTCCTTTTCGTCGTATGGCGTTAACATTTGTGGTTTATACTTAGGAGGATAGACCACTTTGTTCCATTCGAGGGGGTATGGTTACGGGATCCCCATCTTCTGGCACTCCTCCTGTCTGTTCTTTGACTCGAAGCATTCACGCAAGTCCCTGATCATCTCAACCACGTCTTCCGTGGAGCTGGGATTCGGAGAAGGTAGTATAGTTTGGAGTTGTATATTCAAAGGTTTTGATACCCGAGGTGTTTCGTGGCAATCGGTATTCAAGGATATCAGTTGAAGGGGCACACTTGATTCCCCATTGGCTCCTAGGTCAGGATTAGTGGAAGTTGCCCTGGCCAAAGCTGACCGTATCTCAAACACTGCTTGAGTTAGTATTTGCATGGAGGCAGAGAGGGTTTTGAGTCCTCCCTCCAAAGTATCCATGCGCTGAACGAGGTCTACTAGCGGAGCATCTGACTCCGTATAACCACCTCCTGTCATGTATATTGTCATGACGTGACTGGAATTGGATGGATCGGTTGAAGCTTCACTTTCAGCCTCGCTCTCCTTTAAAAGAGTCACTTCTCCTGGAGTTTTATCCTGGCTACCTCTAGTTATGCTCTGGAGGATATCTTCGTCATCGAGATGAGGATCAATAAGGGCTTGACTATCCCCAGCTATTACTTCCACTAAAATCTTCTTTCTTGCCCGGGTGCCTTTAAATACTCCTGAGGACGAGACAGTCACCTTGGTCTTCCTCGGCTGGCTCTTGGATGAGGACGAGGTCGAGGAGTTGCTAATCGCCTTTCGGATTGATGAGGAGTTAGAGACTATGTTGCAAGAAGCAACCTTTAGTTCTGGCTCCTCTTCAATCGACACCTTCTTCCCGAGGCGACGTCGGAGGGATGTTGATGATTGCAATCGCTAGAACACATACTGTCTTTGTGGTGGGACTGCTGTCTTGCAACAACAGTTGATGGTGACCACAGCACAAGTGTGCCCTGTGAGGGGCGTATTATGCTTGTCGGTCGACTCTCCAGATCGGCGTTTGTGAATGATCACATTACGCAAATCGTTAGAGGAGAGTGCCACCTTTACACCCCCATCAGGCGCATGGCAAGGCCAAGCGCCAGGGTGATCAAGTGAATGCTGCACCCCCTGATCCAGCGCATAAGATGCGCCCAGATTAGTAGTGGGGGAACAACATTTAGGGTGGTTTAAACCAGTCTTAGACGCACAACCAATATAGGCACAGGGGTTCAAGACCACAGAGTTTGCCTCGAACGGCTTAGTTGAAAGCACAGCGGATGCGCCCAAGTAAAACGAGGTCTTTGAAGGTTGGCTCGTTCGCGGTGCAGAAGCACCCGAGTCAACCTTGTACCGCTTACCATCGGCAGCGCGCATGATTGTGAGCGCATGCCTCTGACTTACTGTCGGCATAGCACGTTCGAGGCGCGTGGCTCGTGCCACCTTGGACTTCTTTGTACCAGCCCGCTGGGATACATAGTACTCAGAGTCCAAATTATCCTCGCTATGACTGTGAGTGAGTCTGTCAAAGATAGAAGCCTTCCACGGCGCATCAGAGTTAATGCGCAGGGCGTTAGATGCGCCCCTGCTCCATCTGCGCATCTTTCTTGATTGAGAAGGAGATAGTTAGGGAATGTGGTCAGCCCCACGTTTCCCCGAGAGTAGGCGCATCCTGGCTGCTGAGGACGTCAGCGGGAAGGGTAGGCTGCATCGGTGCATCCCCTTCAGTGATGGTGCTAGGGGCCTCGACCTTGCGCATCCAGGCTTGGCGAGTCTTCTTCGGCTTCGGCAGCCGCTTCGAAGGAGTTGCTCTGCCTTCAGAGATGAACTCCTCATACGCCTGTTGATTGAGGCGTACGACTAGTATCTTGTGGAAGGAGCCCACCTTCACGTCGTCAGATTTTGACACAACTTTCTCATCAGAGAAGAAAGAAATCCCCAGCAGTCGCCAGCTTGTTTGCCATTAAAATCTTTGAATTAAAATTTTAATCACAAACAGAACAGTATTACAATGTAGGACTCAGATGTAGTCCTAGGAGTACACTTTGTTTTTATCTGGGTACTGTGTCGATAGAGCGAGTGGCAATGCGTTGACTCCGTTGACGATCTGACGACAATTTTATATTCTCTAAAGGTCTGGGTTGCTCTGGATGTCGGGGCATTCTTGCCCCTTATCTCATATTTTTTTTTCTTCTTTTATAGCAGCCGATTGGGGCTACTCATGCGCACATATATAGGATGAGTCCGTGCATGGGAATGCCACGTGGCTAGAGCTGAGGGAGCCGCATGGACGATGTACCCTGATTTGGTGATTTAATCCTTCCTGTTGTACCTATCGGCAGTGGAAGAGCCGACACGTGGCAGTTTAGAGGATTCTTCGGTTGCTGAGATCTTGGGTGGTTAGCACCCCTTCGTGGACTGAACTGAGTCAAAGGACACATGGCGTATGTCCGTGGCTCAAAGATCTCGAATTTGGTGGAGAGTGATCGGACATGATGTGCCTAGGATTGGGCGCATAGAGAGGACTTTAGCTGTTGTTGTTTGTCATTGATTGTAAAAGTACAGAACAATTTATATAGGAGGACTGAACTTAGACTCAGAATACAAACTCGCTCGTACAAAGAAGGCCTAGGGACGAAAACCTAGGTACAACAATCTAAGTACAATTGTTAATTTTAGATTCTGGGGGGGTGACGATAGAGGCTCGGGAAAGCGACGGCAGCTCTGCCTTACTCCTTAGACGATCGGGTGCAGCCTTGGCTCTGGAAAAGAACTGCTTGGCATTGATGAAGAAATGCCCTCATTGTTCTCTCTGTATATGCTCCTCTGTCCTTTCGATCTCTGTATATTCTCTCTCTGATTCTCTGGATCCTTTTGCAAGGGAATGGCACCTTGCTATTTATAAGAGTGGGGGGCATCATTAGGGTTTGCAATGATTGCCTATTCTCAAAAGTCGGCGGCCTGAGATTTAATTAATCTGGGCCGTCCATCTCGAATATAATAGATTTAAGCAATTAATGTGATTGTATTAAATCTCTGTGGGCAATAAATATTGATTGCCGTGAATATTTGTGACTTTTAATGGCCTGCCACGTGTCCAATTTGCTTGATTTGACCTGATCTGGGCAATTATGGCAATTGCAACAAATCTGATTTTGTTAGGATTCGCAATCAGCCATAGTTCCCAGGGGGGTAAGACTGCCACGTGTCTCGATTATCATGAAGAGCGCCACGTGTCTCGGCTGGGCTGTCTTGGCAGAGCCGCATATAAGCGGGCCGCATGAGGATGAGCGGCCGCATGGAGATGGGCAGCCGCATGAGGATGAACAGCCGCATAAAAATAGGCGACCGCATAACGTATGCAGCCGCATGAAGATGGACGGCCGCATGAAGTGGGCGGACGTATAAATGCAGCAGCTGCATGCCTCGGGATTCGGTGGATTCTGTCAGCTGTGAGAAGATTTTCTCCTCTTCCCTAGGAACACGCTATTATGTCAGTCATTATTGCGCCTTTATGTCAGAGCTGTCAGCCGTCAGGGCATTAAATACAGCAAAAGATGAATGGAAGAGCTGTTGAAGGCCACGTGGCTCCTCTCTGGGCCGCATGGAATTATTCGAGCTGCATAGACTCTTGAGCCGCATGGACCCCTGAGCCGCATAGGCTCTCTGAGCCACATGGGGATCCTTGGCCGCATGGACCTTTCTTTATTCTTTTCCATGCTTCTACAAGACCCCCTTCAAAGTTTTCAATTTGCAAAATTAAAATACTTTGAATAAGAAGCATGGCTATGTACAAATTCCTCTGGCCGCATAGGATGTTCTGGCCGCATGGATGTCCCAGCTGCATGGCCTCCTCAGCTGCATGGCCATCTGAGGCACATTAGCCAACCAGCCGCATGAACTTTCTGGCCGCATAGGTTGGCTGGCCGCATGAGCTCCTTGCCACGTCATCCTGCCACGTGTGCAAATCTTTTACATTAATTGCATTTTATTTGCTATCAGATTTTGAAGCCGCTTTTCGGGGCATGATCCCAAGAGTTTGGCCTTTTTTAGTCGGTTCGTCTCGATAACCGAAGAGTCGGTTTTCATGCTGCACACGGATCGAAGCGCCCTCCTTTTGCCTATAAATAGGAACGTGTTCCGTCGGAGAGACTTCTTTACTCTCTTTTGTCTTCAACTCTTGCTGCCCTAATCTTCTTCCTTTGTCATCCTTCTCCGACCGTCGGACAATGGCCCCCAAGTCTTCCAACTGCCTCTGCTGCTGCAAAGGGCAAGAAAGCGGCTTCTTCGTCGGCCACTACGCCTGAAGTGCACCCTGACGTCCATCCTACTTTTAAGGGTAAGGATGGGATATGAATGATTTGAACCCTAAAAAAAACGTGGCTCTGTTGCATATTTTATGCACAAGCCTTCGTCCTTCGTCTTTATTGAACTGCCCAAGTTCAACATGATGAAGCCGCATATTGCGTGGGCCGCATGACCCTCTCATATCCGGGCCGCATGGGGCTACATCCCATGTCTGAGCCGCATG
>JANAVB010020742.1:0-48907 GCA_029216955.1 Iris pallida
GTGCTATCAAAGAATAGACTGCTATGCTTACTATTTTAGAACTGTTTACCACTTAGTTAAAGAATATCATGTTCCTGATTGTATGCTAAAACGAATGAATAAATGATGGCACTTGTAGTGAATGAATTAATGAATGACTGAAAAAGAGAAAAGTAGCGCAACGACTCTATTGTTGAGTGAATGAAATGATGAGAGGAGGGACTAGTTCTGTTATAAGAAAAGAAAAAAGTCAAAATAAGTACTGATGATAATCGGTGCATCATAGATATTTATTTCATAGATTTGCATTAATACATTGGTCTCGGACAACTTGTGCACAAGGTAATAGTCTCTCTACGGTTCTCGGGTGTTGAATCGATCATCCTAAGAAAGATTGTAATAGCACCCTTGAGGTAAATTCTAGACCTTGCGATCAGGGGGATGTTGTGTCTATTAGCGACAAGCTGAACCATGAGTCTCAGCACGATAGGAATAGACCCATGGACCATCATGTAGATAGGATGTCGATTGGTGAAGATTTGAACCCTGAGCCGTAGTTGCTTGCATGTGTGTTATTAGTACAGAGCGAACCATGAGTCACAGCTGCTGGCATACATATGTGTTAGTGCAGAGATGACCCTTGAGTCACAGATGCTAATCGATGGCATGCATGTGGAAAGATTATTACTAGCCTAACACTACAGAGACAAACAGGGATCACTGTCGGATATATATATCATTTTTATGCTAATTTTTATCCTGTACAGGGATGTACCGTCGGCTATGGCAAGAATCACTAAAAAAGTGATGCATTTTGTACATTAAGTTTGCTAAAAAGAATAATTTGTTGCATAGAAATGCTATGTCCCATTAAAAGAAATAAAATGATATCGTACTAGTAATTGACCCTAAGAAATGTTGGAATAATTGGCTTATTATGGCCGATGAAACATGCTAAGCACTCCACATGAAAGAGTTATCATCGTGCTAGAATAGAATAGTCCTTTGAATGCTTGAAATGAAATGAAATAAACTGTGGCTTTTTGAAAGTATTTTCAAAAGATGTAATCTCACTCTGTACTGCATGAAATGAACATAGATAAAAGTAGCAAGATCACATCACAAGAAATATTTTCCCACTAAATGAATTATCTTACTAAATGAATTAGTGATCATTTCAGACGATATAGCCTTTGTTCACATCACCAGTACGTTGATGTACTGACCCACCACTAGTTTGCACGCAGGTGAAAGATCCGTCAAGATGGATTATTCAAAGCGATAGCCCGAGCCTTATCCTCAGGAGCCAGAAATCAGAAGAGAAACAAAAAGATGGGTCTTCTGTACAAGAGACAGTCTGCAAGAGTTGTTTTTGTATAAAAAGGGATGTAATGTATGAAACGAGATCATTGTAATTTGTAAAGTTTCTGAGAGATTGTAAGCCAAGTATGACATCTATCTCAGAGAAAATAAGATTATTGTAATTTGTTCAAAAGAATATCAATAAAGAGAATTTTGTTTATGCTATCATTCTTTTCAAATTCATATTCTTTAATTTGTCCATTGTTGCTTCAATTTCTGCAATTATGTTCCGCTGCGTTATCGTCTATCTTGTTTATTTTGACATTGTACAGGTCTTGGCCTTCAATAAGTGCAACTTAAGCTTGCACAGCATCGCGTCCAACCAAGAAAGAACGGTTCCACCGAGTCCAAAGAAAGGACGAAAGGTCTCTGTGGGATCGGGACATGACATAATGGTATCAGAGCAACACTATCCTCTGGCCAAATTGTTTATTCGTTAAAATTCGAATATGTCTCCTTGATCGAAGTCCTATTGTTTCCTTGATATCGTAATGAGATAAACGTTCCATGCAATAAGTCCTTAAATAATTTTATGATGCCGGTATATGTTTTATTGATTGATTGGGATATGTTTTGAACATGAGTTTTTGATATTAGATTGAACCAAAATTTTACGGATTAATGATGGCGAAGGATGAGGACTTGCTGGTATGGATATCGTAAGTTTCTTCTTAAGTTTCAAGGACAAAACTTTTTCTCGATGGGTAACTATGTAGTGCTCCACTCTGCGAAGGAACTAGATAGATAGAGAAATTGGTTGACTGGATATAGAACAAAAGATGATTGATCTGGACGAGTCGACAACGACTCATTTTCTGATTCTTTCATGCTTTTTAATGTATGCTAAGGAATGAATGAAGCTAATCAAGATAAAAAAAAAGAGAATGATTACTTGTACACATGCTAATAATAAGTAGAATTTTATACTCAAATCTCATAGCACTGTTGCCATGCTAAGATAAGAAGTTTACATGATAAAGTAAACTGTATCTACGAATGAAAGTACTTTGCCATTCTTAATAAGATTAAAACAAAGAATTCTTGCATGTCCCTAATTGTATGCTATGAAAAAGTAGACTGCTATGCCTACTGTTATAGAGCTGTTTACCATGCTTAGTCAAAGAATATCATGTTCCTTATTAACAAATAAATGAATGATGGCACTTATACTGAATGAAGGAATAAATGACCAAAAAAGAGAAAAGCAGAGCGATGACTCTATTATTGAATGAATGAAATGATGAGGGGAGCTAGTGGCTCTGTTATCCAAAAAGAAGAGAAAAGATAAAATAATTGTCGATTGATAATCTGTGTATCGTAGAGATTTATTTGATAGAGTTGCATTCATGCATTGGTCTCGGACAACTTATGCACAAGGTAATAGTCTCTCGATGGTTCCTGGGGTGCTAGGAATTAATCGGCCTAGGACCCCTGAGGTGAATGCTAGACCTCGCGATCAGGGGGAGTGTTGTGTCTATTAGAGACGAGCTAAACCATGAGCCTCAGCAGCTAATCATGGGAATAGACCCATGGACCTGTTAGGGTTATATACTAAAAGCATCACTTTTTTAGTAACCTTATTTCCTTAAATTTTGAATGAGAATCATATGGGCAAATGTTTGCATAATGTATTTGTTGCAAGTGTTAATAGAAATGTCTGATATTCTATATTGCAGATAATATGGTGTGTGGTGTCACACAGAAGATCATATTATCATTTCCCTATGGAGTATATAAATAGTTCACAACCTAGATGGACTTGGACAATCTATTGGATATGTTGTAGTGTAATCTGGTATTAGTCTATCTTGACTATAGGTTTACACTAGTACACTTTGTGTGTATTGAGCAGGACCACTTGAGGTTGTTCTCTTTGTACTGACTATATAAGAGAACAAACACCTCTGTTATGGATGCTTGTGCTCTTAATCCGGATATAATAACGGACATGTATATGTAGTGTGTATTATTTTGACTCATAAAATAGTGAGATTCATTATGGGTCAACAACCTCTATGAATTGGGTAATAACATTGTATGTATGATGGGCTGTTGATTATAAATGGAATCCATGTCCCGATACATCGGGTTGATGATGTCCCCTTAAGGAGCTCATAAGGATTGTCATGTAAACCCTGCAGGTGGATTATATCCGACATGACAAATAAAGTTGAGCGGTACTACTTAAGGATAAAAGATGTCGAATCAATATAGTTGTCAGTAAATTAATTTGATCGACGGACATACGATATCTTAACATGGGGAGACAAACGAGCATATAATAAAAGAAGCCCGCAAACATCATTTGGGATTAGGGAGGTAGTGCAACAATAGCTCATTAGTGGACCGAGCTATTGTTAATGGGCCTAGATTGTGTGTTCGGGCTGAACACGGGATATCCAGATCCGTTAGGAGGCCTAACCCTAATTTCTCCTTATGGTCCCTGCCGTAGCCTATATATATCCTCTATTCTCTGGCCGCCAGATTACCGTTCAGAAATCTGAAACTTTCTCTAAATTCGTGATTCACGTAAGGAGAGAAAGAGAGGGCTGCCAAGGAGAAGAAAAGGTTGGGAGATCGTCGCCCACACGACGTCCAACTCGAAGAAGGAATACATGCAGAATATCTTGGAATCGTCCGCTCGAGATTGCCAGAAATTACTTGTCTCCTTTCCACCGCAGGTATAATTCGTGAACCCTAGTTTCCGCCTATGAAGGGTTAGAACACGTATTAGATCTGTTTAACTTTCTATCGATCAATACGCATACCAAAGGAAGGGTCCTAGGAATCCCCAGTTCCATCAATTGGTATCAGAGCCACTTTGGATCTACGTATTGATTGATACGTCCATGTTGTCCAATAAAACCTGCACTGTGTAATAGTCGGTAGATGTAGATCTGTTCTAACTCGATTTTGCAGGCATCTTAGATCTAACTATTATGGTCCAATGCATGTTTTTGATTGTGTTGTTTAAACCACGGATATGTCATGGATGTTGTTGTTGCTGTGGATGTAATTAAAATCACGAGGGTTAATCGTGCTTATTATTTTAATTTTGCAATCTAGATTATGTGTGAACTCCTTCGGGAGACATAGGATTGATGTAATTTTAATTATTTTTGATCAATCGTGATGGCGATAGTGGCTGTTTCTGACGTCGGACGAGATGCTGATTTTAACCAGTCCAGAGGCAGACAGATGATTTTCGATGAAGGAATCGACAGCCAAAACCTTTAAAAAAAATTGGGACGCTGTCCCAAACCCCGCGACCTGACCTGGCAGGTCGAACCCCGAATAAATCTGCACAGTACCAGATTTTGGATTCGGATAGTTGAGGACGGAGCAGCAAAGATGACCATAATAGTTGGATATTTTCTCTTATTTTTATTATTTTGCTTTTTCAGATTATGCATGTTTATTATTTTGTGGTTGTTTTTTGAAAAACCAAGCCTACATTAATAATGGACAACATGGACATAATATCAACTAGTAGAAAAACCCTCATTGTTAAATAACTAAGTGGGAGAGGATATTTATTTAGTTTAAATCCTGTGGTCTCCATTACTGGTTTGTAGGTGATGTAATTATACTTGTGTGTTGGCTATAGTACTTTCCTCCATATCATATGAGTATAATTATGGATCACCAGTACAAACTTCCTTAGGGATAATTGTAGAAAGTTACTTAGTATGTGTTCACTTCTCCATCTGAAGGGACTCATTACAAGGTAATGGACTTAGTATTAAGTAATGGTATACACTTAGATACAAATAATGGTATCCTCCCCATCGGAGTCACTGCTATTATTTGTATGACCAGAGCAAGACCAGCATATTAATTTTATTTGTCATAAAGTTATGTTGACATGATAGTAAAATTAATAAGAAAAAACTACTTGAACAAAGTTGAATTTGTATACGTCCACACTATCATGGCATGCTAAATTCATGGTGTTCAAGGTGTTGGTGAATTTTTTATTATTATTTTGAGGTAATCAATATTTAGTTAATTCAAAAAGTTTTTTTTGCCCTACATAATTTTATTTATGTGATTCTCAGGATTTCAAAAATGGGTTCTTTCAGTCCACTTATGGTGATTCTTAAAGAAAACAAACTTACTGGACCTAATTATATTGACTGTAAACGTAATTTGGATATTGTTCTGACTGCTGAAGAGCACAAATATGTACTTGTTGAGGAATGCCTACCTAAGCCTGATGCTAACTCTGATGAAGAGGTCAAAGAGGATTATAAGAAGTGGAAAAAGGCAGATGAGATGGCACGGTATTATATTCTGGCATCTATGTCAAATGTACTGCAACATCAGTATCAGGCCATAGCCACTGCTTATGACATGATGTTTAACCTCAAGGAAATCTTTGGACGTCAGAGTAGAGAAGATAGGCAGTTTGCTATAAAATGTTTGATGAGTACAAAAATGGCTGAGGGTATACCAGTAAGGGATAATGTTCTCAAGATGATGGGTCATCTGAATGAGATGGGGATCCTTGGAGCTGAAATCGATAGGGAATCCTAGGTCGATATCATTCTCGGGACTCTACCTAAAAGTTTTGACAATTTCTGTCTTAATTACAACATGAACAAAAGGTTGTATAGTTTGGCAGAACTTGCAAAAGAGCTACAGGATGCTGAATCTCTCTTTAGGCAGAGTGGTCATATTTTTGTTTCTGAAAAGGCTTCTACTTCTAAGCCAAAAGGCGGTAAGAAGAAGAATAACATTCAGAAACAGGCAAACTCAGCAAAGAAGGGCATGGGACCTCAAGGAGCGGTAAAAAAGCCAAAAGGCAAATGTTTCAAGTGCAAAGGGTCAGGACATTGGAAGACTGATTGTCCACTTATCAAACAAGGGAACAAAGAAGGTATATCTTATTTACTAGTAGTTGAAACATGTTTAGCGATGTTATCTATCGGCACCTGGTGTGTAGATACAGGAGCCACTAATCATGTCTGCAATACATTACAGGGGTTCCAGGAAACCAGACGGCTCAGTGATGGAGAGATATACTTGTTCATGGTTGATGCTACAAAAGTATCGATCGTTGCATTAGGAGATGTTACTTTATCTCTTGGTAGAAATAAATCTTTGACATTGAGAGATTGTCTTTATGCACCTTCACTTAGAAGGAATTTAGTTTCTGTTTCTATGTTAGTTAAGGATGGATATTTAGTTTATTTTAATGACAATATTGTTATTAGAAAGAATAAACATTTTATCTGTTCTCGTGCATTGGTTGATAATTTGTATGTCATTAATCCTATTTCGCCCATAATGCAACTTATGGAAATGAATAATATGTCATCTAACTTAAATAAGAGAAAAGAACCTTCTTGTACGAACCAAACATATCTTTGGCACTTACGATTGGGCCATATTAACCTAAGAAGGATTCAAAGACTGGTTGAAGATGGACCTTTGAGTTCATTGGAAGTGGAGGCACTACCAGTCTGTGAATCCTGCTTGGAAGGTAAAATGACTAAAAAGCCTTTTACGGCAAAGGGGTATAGGGCCAAAGATGTGTTGGAATTGGTTCATTCTGATTTGTGTGGACCCATGACTATCCAAGCTAGAGGTGGCTTTGAATATTTTGTCACATTTATTGACGATTATTCAAGGTATGGATACATTTATTTGATGCGTCGTAAGTCTGAGTGCTTTGAGAAATTCAATGAGACAAGGCTGAAACGGAGAAACGTCATAGAAAATGTATCAAGGCATTACGATTAGATCGTAGTGTCAAGTACCTCTTTGGAGAGTTTAGGGATTATTTATTAGAGGCTGGGATTGCATCCCAATTGACTGCACCTGGAACGCCCTAGCAGAATGGTGTAGCCGAAAGAAGGAATAGAACTCTTATGGAGATGGTTAGATCAATGATGAGTTATTCGGATTTGCCAGATTCATTTTGGGGATATGCCTTAGAAACTGTAGCTTATATTTTAAACTTGGTTCCTTCTAAGTCAGTACCTCTTACTCCCACAGAGCTGTGGATTGGGCGTAAGCCTAGTCTGAAACATGTTCGCATTTGGGGTAGTCCAGCACATGTGCTGAATGGGAAAGCAGATAAGTTGAAATCTCGTACAGAAGTACGCTTGTTTGTAGGCTATCCAAGAGGAATGAAAGGAGATTTATTTTATAGTCCTAAGGATCAGAAGGTCATTGTTAGCACCAATGCCCGATTCTTAGAGGAAGACCATGTGATGAACCATAAACCCATAAGTAGAGTTGTTCTAGAAAAACTGAGACGTGAGACACCAAGTACTTCAGTACCAACAGTACAAGAGGATGAACCACAAATAACTGCACAATGTGTCACAAATGTTATACCACAACCGATAGTGCCTCGTCGTAGTGGGAGGGTTATGATACAACCTGATAGATATGTGTTCTTGGGAGAGTCGTCAGACTTCATCCCTGAGGAACAAGATTATGATCCATGTACCTACAATGAAGCACTCCAAGATAAAGATGCAGAGTCTTGGCAAAAAGCAATGATATCTGAAATAGAATCTATGGATTCTAATCAGGTCTGGGAGCTTGTAGAACCACCCGTTGGTGTAAAAGCCATTGGATGCAAGTGGGTCTATAAGAGAAAAAGAGGATCAGACGGTAAGGTTGAAATCTTTAAATCTCGGCTTGTAGCAAAAGATTTTACTCAAAGAGAGGGTATCGATTATGAGAAAATCTTTTCTCCTGTAGCCATGCTTAAGTCTATCCGGATTCTTTTATCTATTGCAGCTCATCTCGATTATGAGATTTGGCAAATGGATGTCAAGACAGCTTTTCTTAATGGAAGTCTTGAGAAAGACATCTATATGAAGCAACCAGACGGGTTCATTGAAAAGGGCCAGGAGCATCTTGTTTGTAAGCTCAAGAAGTCCATTTATGAACTTAAGCAAGCTTCCAGATCTTGGAACATATGTTTTGATCAGGTGATAAAATCCTATAGATTTGATCAATATCAGGATGAATCATGTGTATACAGAAAGTGTGACGAAAATGTGGTGGTGTTCCTAGTACTTTATGTGGATGACATTTTGCTCATTGGAAACAATGTGAAGGTATTATCTGATGTAAGGGTATGGTTATCCAAACAGTTTGATATGAAGGACTTGGGAGAAGTAGGTCACATCCTTGGGATCAAAGTTCTACGAGATCGTAAGAAAAGGATGTTGGGCTTATCCCAAGCTTCCTATATCGATACTGTACTAACTCGTTTTAGTATGCAAAATTCTAAGAAAGGTTTCTTACCTTTTAGACATGGAATTGCTCTATCAAATGAGCAGTGACTGAGGACACCTAAAGAGATAGAGAACATGAAGGCAGTTCCTTATGCTTCAGCAGTAGGAAGCTTAATGTATGCAATGCTATGTAAGAGACCAGACATCTACTTTGCCGTAGGCATGGTCAGCAGATATCAGTCTAACCCAGGACAAGAGCACTGGACTACCGTAAAGCATATTTTGAAGTACCTGAAAAGGACTAAAGAGTATATGCTAGTTTACCAGGCAGATAGTTTAGTTCCCTTGGGGTATACAGACTCAGATTTTCAGTCAGATAGGGATTCCAGGAAATCTACCTCAAGTTATGTGTTTACCTTGGGAGGTGGAGCCATTGTGTGGAGGAGTATCAAGCAAAAATGTATTACTGATTCCACCATGGAAGCCGAGTATGTGGCAGCCTCTGAGGCAGCCAAAGAAGCGGTTTAGCTCAAAAACTTTCTGTTGGACTTGGATGTGGTACCTAGTTTGCCTAAATCTATTACACTTTATTGTGATAATAGTGGTACAGTTGCAAACTCGAAGGAACCACGAGCCCATAAGACTGGCAAACACATTGAGCGCAAGTACCATCTGATACGAGATTTCGTAAAGAAAAAAAAAAGTTGCTGTGATCAAGATAGCATCAGCCGACAACCTAGCTGATCCCTTTATAAAGAGCTTACCAGCTAAGGCTTTTGATAGTCATGTTGAGGGAATGGGAGTCAGATTTGTAGCAGCATGGCTTTAAGTATAAGTGGGAGATTTGTAACAGTATACTGAAAAGCAATGCTTTGAGTATAAGTGGGAGATTGTTAGGGTTATATACTAAAAGCATCACTTTTTTAGTAACCTTATTTTCTTAAATTTTGAATGAGAATCATATGGGCAAATGTTTGCATAATGTATTTGTTGCAATTGTTAATGCAAATATCTGATATTCTATATTATAGATAATATGGTGTGTGGTGTCACACAGAAGATCATATTATCAGTTCGCAATGGAGTATATAAATAGTTCACAACCTAGATGGACTTGGACAATCTATTAGAAAGGTTGTAGTGTAATATGGTATTAGTCTATCATGATTATAGGTTTACACTAGTATACTTTGTGTGTATTCAACAGGACCACTTGAGGTTGTTCTCTTTGTACTGACTACATAAGAGAATAAACACCTCTGTTATTATGGATGCTTGTGCTCTTAACTTGGATATAATAACAGACATGTATATGTAGTGTGCATTATTTTGACTCATAAAAGAGTGCGATTCATTATGGATCAACAACCTCTATGAATTGGGTAATAACATTGTATGTATGATGGGCTGTTGATTATAAATGGAATCCATATCCCGATACATCGGGTTGATGATGTCCCCTTAAGGAGCTCATAAGGATTGTCATGTAAACCCTGCAGGTGGATTATATCCGATATGACAAATAAAGTTGAGCGGTACTACTTAAGCATAAAAGATGTCGAATTAATATAGTTGTCAGTAACTTAATTTGATCGACGGACATACGATATCTTAACATGGGGAGCCAAACGAGCATATAATAAAAGAAGCCCACAAACATAATTTGGGATTAGGAAGGTAGTGCAACAATAGCTCATTAGTGGACCGAGCTATTGTTAATGGGCCTGGATTGTGTGTTCGGGCTGAACACGGGATATCCGGATCCATTAGGAGGCCTAACCCTAATTTTTCCTTATGGTCCCTGCCGTAGCCTATATATATCCTCCATTCTCTGGCCGTCAGATTACCGATTAGAAATCTAAAACTTTCTCTAAATTCGTGATTCACGTAAGAAGAGAAAGAGAGGGCTGCCAAGGAGAAGAAAAGGTTGGGAGATCGTCGCCCACACGACGTCTAACTCGAGGAAGGAATACGTGCAGAAGATCATGGGGTCGTCCGCTCGAGATTGCCAGGAATTACTTATCTCCTTTCCGCCGCAGGTATAATTTGTGAACCCTAGTTTCCGCCTATGAAGGGTTAGAACACGTATTAGATCTGTTTAACTTTCTATCGATCAATCCGTACACCAAAGGAAGGGTCCTGGGAATCCCCAGTTCCATCAGGACCATCATGTAGAAAGGATGTTGATTAGTGAAGAGCCGAACCCTAAGCCACAGCTTCTAGCGTATGTGTTATCAATGCAGAGCTGACCCATGAGTCATAGCTGTCGGTATACATATGTGTTACTGCCGAACTGAGCCTTGAGTCATAACTTCTAATCGATGGCATGCATATCAAAAAAATTTTGCTAGCCTAACGCTAAAGAGGTGAACATGGATCACTGTCGGATATGTATATCATGTTTATGCTAATCCTTGTCTTGTGCAGGGATGGACCGTCGGCTATGGTAAGAATCACTCAAATGTGATGCATTTTGTAGCTTAAGTTTTCTGAAACTGATTTGCTAAAGAGAATAATTTGTTGCATAGAAATGCTATAACCCCTTAAAGGAAATGAAATAATATCGTGCTGGCAATTGACTCCAAGAAATACTGAAACTAATTGACATGTTATAGCCCATGAAACACGCTACACACTCCACACGAAAAGAGTTTTCATCATACAAGAACAGAATAGTCGCTTGAATGCTTGAAATGAAATGAAATGAACTGTGGCCATACGAAAGTTTTTTCAAAAGATGTAATCTAACTCTGTACTGCATGAAATCAACATATGTAAAAATAGCAAGCTCACATCACAAGAAATATTTTCTTACTAAATGAATTAGTGATCATTTAAAACAATGTATCCATTGTTCACATCACCAATGCATTGATGTACCGACCCATTACTAGTTTGCATGCAGGTACAAGATGTATCGATATGGATAGTCCGAAGAGATCGGTCTTCTGTCCAAGAGACAGTCATCTATTGTAAGAGTTGTTTTTGTGTATAAAAGCAATGTAATATATGGAACAGGATCATTGTTATCTGTAAAGTTTCTGAGAGATTGTAAGCCAAGTATGACATGTATCAGAGAGAAAATGAGTACCTTGTAACCTGTTCAAAAGAATATCAATAAAATAAATTTGTTTTTACTATCATTGTGTTCAAATTTATATTTTGTAATATGTCGACTGCTGCTTTAATTTCTGTAATTATGTTCCACTACGTTATTGTCTATCGTATCTATTTTGTCATTGTACAGTCTTGGCCTTTTATAAGCGCAACTTTGGCTTATACGACATCACGTCCAAGCGAGGACGAATGGTTCCATGGAGTTTGAAGCAAAGACGAAAGGACTGTGCGGGATTGGGCCATGACAGGGGGGTTTACAAATCCTGATCGATGTTTGTATACTCCGTGGTCCACCATCAGGCCAAGATATGGATTCGCCCCAGTAGGAGGGACATGTATAGTCTCCGTCGTAGAAGTCGGATCAGTCAAACCAGGGGGAGTACTAGCACAAGTAGGAGTAGATACTGAGGGATTATCAGGGCTAGCTGTACCTACCGATAAACGAGTGAATGGTGGAGATAACCAATCCTCCTCATCAATGAAGTCATCCTCGCTAACTCCTCTGCGATCTGCAACTGGAGTAGTAGTAGATGGAAAAGGGTGGGATGAAGATCTTCGACGTCGTCCACGGCCTCGTCCCTCCATATCCAAATCTGAAAGAAATAGAAAATAGTGTGATGATACAAATAATCAATGCAAATATAATAAAAAAGGTGTGATGATACTCAGAAAGTAATGATGTGATATGATAAAAAAAGATGTGATGATACTACAGACATGTCATGATACTAATGATAATAGTTTGATGAAATAAATAATGTACTAATCTTCTTCATCTTTCGATTCATCTTCTGATACACCTTCACCTTCCAAATTATCTTCATCTTCTACCTCTTCACTTTTACTATCACTTTCACCTTCACCTACATCTTCCAACTCTTTTTCCTCACCGAATGCTTCCATTTCAGACTCCTCCTCTACATGAGTTGAGTCGTCTATGTCAAGCTCTTCGTTGACTATATCATCCTCTACAGTGACGTCAACCTCCATATCATCAATACCGGCTAAACTCATATACGTTAGTTGAGGCATGACTACCTCATCCTCCTGTTATGGTAGATCTCTAATATTATATGTGTTTCTTGCTTAAGTTTTGCATACAGCCCACCAATCATGAGTAGTGCATCGTTGACTAGGATAACTCGTATAGTACACTTGAACCGCTTGACTAGCCAACATAAATGGCTTCAAACCTCGATATCTTTTTCTATGTTTTATATCAACAAAGCCAAATTGTTTGTCAATTCTCCATCCTTACTTGGGTGTTGTGTCGAACCAATCACATTGAAACAATACAATTCTGGTATCAAAAGAGTAACCCAGCTCTATGATATCTCTTAGGACACCGTAGTAGTCAAATTATGGATCGACATCGTAGACTGGATCCTCACATAAACTCTTTAATTATTTGTATAATTAGCATCCTTATCAACAAATGAGTGATTGACAGGCTTATCAGTAGTTCTAAATTTGAAGCCATTGAAGGTATATACATACCATAAATGCTCTCTTGCTTGATACGATAGCTAATGCTCCAAATCTTTCATTCTGCAACTACGTACCAGGATGAAAAACCTAAAGCATCATCTATCATAACGTCATTAGACAAAGATTGGTCAAATTGTTGAATCTAGAATGGTTAATAATTTTAATCCTTACATAATTATGGAACCACGACAAAAATTTTCTATCCACCTCTCTCGTAAGATCGTCATCAACAATGTTAGATCTCTCCATTTTTATCTCAGCTCTAAAAGTACTATGGTAATAACGAGAAAAGTTAGAGAACTTATTTTACAAGTATACAACAAAATTAAAATATATAGCAAAATTTCTTGCTTACTTCTCAATACCTTTCATCTTCTTTATACCACCATTTAGGCATATATACCGATGTGTGTCTTCAAACTCATCGTCCTCCAACCACCATAATTTAGAAGCACTTCTAGCCTTGCCACCAACATTGAAGATAATGCAGATTCTACTATTCGGTGCATCGACCTCACCTTCATCATTCCTTGGTGCTCTATAACGGTTTGTTTTGACATGAGTAGCAAAGTGGATTGAGCAGAAGTTTGAGACCTCCTTAATAATATATGCTTTGCATATCGAAGCTTCTACATGAGCCTTATTGCCCACCTTTTTCTTCAGGTGATGTATATATATATAAAGAATATATTGAATATTATAATTGTTTGAATAAAAAATTTATTTGTACTAGATAATTAATTATTTTATACCTCTCAAATGGATACATCCATCGATAGTGGATGAGAGCACAGATACGTGCTTCGTATGCAAGGTAAATCGACATATGTTCCATACTATACTATCAAAAAAGCCGGAGGGAATACCCTCTCTAACTTGTACAATGTCAATACAATCTTCTCCTCATGTTCCAACGTATGTTGCACCGTCAACTTGTTTGAACACAAATCTCTAAAGGATATAGATAACTTGACCAGCAGACCCCATACTTGAGAAGGCAGCAACTCTCTCAGAGCGATGGGAAGTAAATGCTCCATAAACACGTAGCAATCCTGACTCTTCATCCCTATCTACTTGCGTTCGTTGAGATTTATACATCTTGCCGTATTCGACACGAAACCGTCAGAAAATCTCAACTTTGAAATCCAGTTGCATATTATCAATTTATCATCACTACTCAATGTAAATGGTGCTGAGGGCTTGACCCTGTTACCATTAGATCTTCGTGTTAGATGCAACTCTGGATGCCTATAAATAATTTTTAAGTCCTTTCTTGCTTTGGGATTGTCTTAAATATTTTTCTTGATATCCATCACCGTATTGAAGATGTTGTCGAATACATTTTTATTAATATGCGTGACATCAAGATTGTGACTTATGAGATTGACCTTCAAATAAGGTAAGTCCTAAAATATACTCTGCTTCATCCAATATGCCTACGTCTAAATCCTTCTAAGTGATGGCCCGATCTTGGATCTTCCATTACAGTCGACAAATCCTCTACCTATACCCAAACTACATCTCCTGTCAATCTCAACGGAGAGGAGATTGTTCTTGTTTACCAGATCTAAAGGCATCTCTGTTCCTTCTCTACTAAAAGAATGAGGAACTACAATATCTGGGATAGAGTAATATAACCGATGAACTGAATATGAAAACTATAATATGTAATGTGTTTTGGAATACCAAGTAGATATGTGATCGTCTTGGTAGATTTAATGATTTAACTAAGGAAAGCTAGCTCAACCATTTGAGAAGTGCATGATTAGCTAGTAGCCGATGATTTACACTACTTGCTGATAGTTCTTGATCACATACCTAACTAGTATTTTTCCTGCCCCGAATGATACGATGAATCCAATCATAGCACATTACTAGCCAACGTATCCAATGTTATCCAATATTTCGATATTATCCAGTATTCTAGTATTATCCAATAATATCCAATGTTATCCAATACCAACGAGAACAATATCTGATACCATTACGATGAGTTAAGGTAACATCTTATGACTGAAGATCAAATGATAGTACCAATCCATGTACCATCGTGTTAAGAATCATAAATAATATTTCTAAATACTTGAATTATAGTAGTAGTCAAATAATTAAAACTATTAGAGAATGTACTAGCCTGCGGTCCTGAGCAATAAATGTGAATCAAGACACAAAGTGCAATCACAAAGACCTATATATGAGATATACATGTTAATCCGGGTTTTGGTGTGTTAAACATGGATACCTAAGACAAAATATGCATTCTAAGTCAGTTCTAGATCAACATTAGGCCTCCATGGTGAAACTAGGTCAATTTGACTCAAGGGTTTGCTTTTAGGGTCAAACTTGTTAACTTAGTCATATTAGGTCAAACCTAGGGTTCTAGGTCAATACCTTGTCATACCAAGGTAATCTAACCTATACTAGGCTATATTAGTTTAACCTGCACATTTACCTAATTTGGGATACACATAGGGTATCTAGCAATACCCTACCTATTTATCATATTACCCTATTCGTCTTACCTATACTATAACTCTTAGGTAAAATCCAACCTATTATCTATGTATCACATGGATACACATTGGTTCAAAAGGTAATACCCTATCCATTTACCCTATACATTACCTTGACACAAGTTACCTTCTCAACCTAACATTACCTACTCATATTATCCACCCTATTACTATATAGCATACAAAGTATCTTAGTACATATAATCTGTTTTAAATATATTTACCTATGTATATCTACCCCCTTGACCTTTGATTCATATCCCTTGAAAATCTCATAATTCTCTTGATACCAAATACCATGGGACACTAGCATCTCAACATTCCCTTACCTTATACTATACCAATTCATATATCCTATAATACTAGTATCCATATAGGTCATATGAATACCTAGGTACCCATATCCATAACTCATTTATGTATAGTGCTATAGATATTTACCTAGGCCTATACTCATGACACAACTGAGATACACTCACACACACACTCATAAATCTATCTCTATACATATGTAAATATCTCTACATGCATATGTGGTATCCTCTCACATATTTGCTACCCCCAATGCATAACTGAGTCAATACCCCTAGTAAAATACATTGATCTACCTACAGATTTTTATACCTTACATACACACCATGCACATACATGCAATCTCCGTTGTAGGCTACCAACTTAAATGTAGGATACACACACTCAAATATGTTATACATACACATATCACTAGTTTTGACACACAAACCTTATTCTTGTCCACCCTGCATCAGTTGCTGCTGTTGATACTGCTATGTATAGCTCGCTACAACTATTGCTGTGTAGCTTACTTCTATGTAACTCGCTGCTCTGCATTGCCTTGCAAGCATGCAACATACTGCTCTTTGCTAAATGTTCCCCCCTTTCTTAGAACTCCTCCCTCACTCTCTATACACTCACATTCCTGTCACATAGGAATGCCACACTCATAAACATATAGGGACACACTTGGTATTCCCCTAATCTCCTGTACACACTTATGTGTGTGACACACACAAACACATGACTATTACACTGGGTTGTTTTCCCCTCACTCATGTGTACTCTCATGTGTGTATGCAACACACACAGAACACACTATCAATTGATAGTTAACTCATGTGTGTATGTTTAACACACACACACACACACACACACACACACTATCCATCACTCTCACATATGGACACTCATGTACTACACACATAGGGTAACATATGACACTTCTCCCTTCATCCTCTTCACATATGTCACAGTGTGCAGCACCTATTTTCCTCACTTAATACGTGTGTGTGTAACACACACACACATGCTCTCTAATCACACTGTCATACGACAGTTCCTCCCTCTAATTGACCCTATCACGCATATAAATATGGGACATATATATGGGACAAGCTAACGATATGCTCAAGATACTCTATCAAACCTTGTTCGAATTCTACCAACTTTATAGGCAAGTCTAAAATGACAATTAGAAGCTATCTAGAGTGGTGTCTAGCTATTGCAAAGTGTCATGTGAAATATGACATGTTGTGACAAGTATAGGATGAGTAAAAAAAACTCTAAATTGATCCCGTGTCCTAGTGTATCACGACACAACCTATTAGTATCCATATGTGGACACATTTCTAGCCTCATATACTATTCACATTTCCATTTAGACAATGAAACAATATGACAAAAACTTCGTTTTCCATTCTCAGATTTTTCCAAAAATGACACAAAAATCCTTTATAACTTCTACCAATATGATGGTTAGATCCTTGCTCTTTCCCCTACGGGTACCACTAGTCCATGGGTGAGTTTCAAGTAGTGTCATGCATGAAAATAGTGTCTAAACATAAAGAAAAGTCTAGTAGTATACCTATTGGGAGATGAATTCCCAATGAAACACCCAAAGTGTACACAAGGAAGAAGTTTGGACACAACCCTCAAGCTAATGACCTCCTCTTCGTTTGCACCTTTGTACTCAAGCTCCTTGACTCATTGGATGAAGAATAGCTGAAGATTGAGAGAGTTTGGAGGAATTTTGGTCGAGGAATGGATGGGTTTTGGGAGGAGCACCAAAACTAGGGTTTTGAGCTCAAAATGAAGAAGGGAGTGAATGAAACCTCTCTCCCAATAGTGGCTGTTCATAAAGGCCTAATTTCCCCTAATTGAAATGTCTAAAATGCCCTTTTGAGTTGTCATGATGGTTTGGTTCACTTATGGAAGCTTTTAGCCTAAGTGGTTGATTAGTTCTAAACCTATTCATGACAGCGTCCAACTTAAAATATAGGTCCAAATGTCATGACAAGTCTAATTAGGTTTACTAATCAAGGGTCCAAATAATAGACTAGCCTACTAATAAATACAACCATCACATTTAAATAATAATAAAATATCTACTATATAAATAATATAAAATAACAAAATATCCTTATCATGAAATGTGGTAGTGAAAATCATATCCCCCTTAGAAAAATTTCGTCCTCGAAATCTAATTTGGCCATTGTCTTCTCTAGGTCAGGCCCCCAACAATCATGATCCAAGAAAGTCCTACCTAAAATCATACAATTCATTTAAAATAAAACTAATATGCATGGTTATGGTCTTACTAGTCATGATATTATAATTCCTATCATGGATTCTAGTATGAAAATTGTCAATGAAACTATAAGGTACTAAGACATCAACAGATGTAACTACACTTTTCTAAAATGAGGATAATTTTGAACTTTTGTAAAATTGATTATTTTAGTTATTGTTTGATAGATTAAATCATGTTAGTAATAAATTGGTAAATTTTTGATTATTTTAATATTATTTTAATTAATATATTGTGATTGTGTCATTAGCTAGTGAAACCTTAGAAATACTTTGACTAGAGGCTAACCATGACCATGGAGACTTAACTAGCGAACTAAGATTAGTAATTAGGCTTTAATCTAGCAAGAAATCACTTAGAATCTAATTAAAGACTAGAAACAATGTGTTAGTCTGGGCCTTTAGCAATGAGGCTTGGTTTGACAACTTAGAAAGGCCACTTAAGCACTGAAACCCTAACCAAACCCTAGCCCAACCATAGTTTGCTGGCCACATTGGGTTTTCCCCTATATTTAGTCATCATTAGCCCCATTCTTTCCCCCTTTCATTGAAACCCTAACCCTAATTTGTGTTCTTCCCCAATTTGCCTCCATTCCTCAAATTAACTCCAAATTCATCCAAACCAATTATAATCTCTTCCTCTTGAAGATAGGAAGCCTCTATTGACTAGCTAGGAAAAATTTGGAGCAATATGACCATTGGAGCTTGGTGGGAGATCTATTATAAGGATTTTCATTGGGATTCCAACTCCCAATTGGTAAGAATATCTAAACCCCTTCTAAATTCTGTTTTCTTTCCATAGATGCATTCATTTTGGGCCCCCTTTCATTAGGTAGAGTTTGGTTCGAATTCGAATCCATTTAGGATACATTTTGCAAGAGTATCGGATACGTATCTCAAATGTTCGATGAAATAACCCACAGAATGTTTTGATCTCCAATTTTTGATATAATTATATATTTGGATTGCTAATTACATGTATATTATGTATTTATTGGACTGGGGTGAATTCAAAGTGTTTTAATAGGTTTTATTGGACACGGGAATACTCGACTGAGTTTGGGCAGTAAATAGTGCACGCCCTGCTACTATGGTCCATGTTCTCCTTCGACACACATTGGTTTCACATCCTAGTCACTTTGGTAGGTTGGCTAGGTGACTGATACGTAGACCTAGGCTTTGGGCTTCGAGATATATCCTATTCGATTCAGGAAAGATCCTGTAAGTCCACCTCCTAAGCAGTCGAGAACCCCCTTTGCCTGTACACTTTATTTCATTTCACTTCTTGCACTCCATAGCACATCTGACACACTCATATCTCACTGCACTTGACACTTATTACACTACATTCACATTGAAATATTTGCAACACTCATTTGCACTACTACATGCACATTGTACATTTAGATGTTCACTCCACTACACTCATCCTCACACTACCTGCTTTATTTTTCTATTTTGGTTCAACCCAAGTACTTTGTATCAATTCATACTGTGTGGCTCATTCTTCATTATCTGTTTAGTCTCCTTTAAGCCATTTGTCTAAATCCTAGATTCATTCGTATTTTAACCAAGTATCATTATGTTATGAGAGTGTGGGGGTGCAATCATGGAGGGTACCAGAGATTGGACTATGTATCTGCTAATAGGATTTGGTAGCTATGGCTATAGTAGTTAATGGAAAAGAGACACAGTTATAGAGTTTATTCCATGTTAGCTATATGAGTACAGCCACAGCTTTTTTTTTCCACTTCATCCTATAAAAGTTTAGTACCTACATTTATGTCCTGTACATTTGTTAAGTATCAACCCCATCCATATTATAAGTCCAGTCCATATGGTGTCTATAATTTCGCTTGCAATGCTCAGGTTACCTAGAGTTTTGTGGATGTCCAGAGCTTAGACGTTTAATTAACTGCATATTCTTTTGAGTGTTAGCTATATGTGGAAAAGGGTTAACTTTATGACCAATTTACAGAGCATAGCTATGCCTTATACTAAAGTATCACTTCTTTTTACTAGGTAGTAGTCCACATCCCCTTAGATGTTAATAATCCTTAATTAGTTATCTGGCACTGAAACCTATATTGTTCAGTCCATTGGACATGTGGTCATCCTATTAATTCACTCTAACACTTGACGTGCAACCCTAAAATTCTGTGTCCACCCCATTTTTGGACACAGACACATTTTGTACTGTCCACCTTCATATTTGATTAAGTTTTCCCTATTCTTATTTGACCAGACCTTTACATCTGTCCTGCTTCCAAGTATTGCTTGTATATAGAGTCTACATTAAAGTATTAGGTACCCCATGCATCTACCATTATTTATTCACTATCTGCATCCAAATCCAGGTATGGAGTGTTAGGATCAGACCACTTGATCCTTAGATATTCTTTCCCCTAAATGTTTAGATATCCTTGTCTAGAAGTCTTGGGTGAACCTGCATTTAGGATTGCTCATATTGAAGCTGGATTAGTTCAGCTATGAGTATCTGAATACCCTTTGTTCCCTGCATTCACTAATAGCCAATCCAAATCTGGACAGTTTTAAGACTTGGATTTATAAGTTGATGTTCAGATAATTGAACTCAAGATCCACTCTCTCATGTGCACATTCCATTTACTACATCACCAATACCTGTTCACCATGACATGCATTCTCATTTAACCTAAATTGATGTGTCCTGTATAGCCTTAGCCTATGCATACATGTTCCCTTTGCTGTGATGCATCTATGCATCTATCCATCTGTTCATAGTAGGTAATGCCTGCGCATTGTATATCCTGTACCCTTATTTTATCCATATCTTGCATTTCTTCATGCAATCATATACTGTACTTTTCTCTAATCTATTGCACCATTACCTGTATATCCAACCTTGAACTTCATGTTCAGTACAGCATTTAGTTATTATATTAGTTTCATTTCCTTTTCATTTAATACATCAGACCAAATTCTGTAGGTCACATTTGACTGATACTCTTAGAGTATCAGTCCATTACTTTCACTATTTAGGAATTGTTGGGTTCTGTCGTAACTTGGTATTCTGTCCATTTCTCTATTGTGGTTCTGACTACTTGGGGTTACATATGTATATGTATTATTTGAAATATTAGAAGAGTGTAGTATTAGTATCTATATATGAATGATGTGAGTATCAAGTTTTGAGTGGTGTGGAGTGGCACATACATGTGAACAAGTGTGAGTTGTGAGTAAATATGTGAGAGTTAACATAGATTGTGAGGGTGAAGCAATGCCAAGTTGCTTGGGTAGCAGGGTACTTAAGCCCCACTGTAGTAGGACCGAGAATGGAGTATATATTAGGTGTTTTTTTGAACCCAGGTTAAGGGATAGCCTAGTGTCCTATATCCTTGAGTTTGTAAGAACAAATGTCATGTTCACATATGTTGTACATTACTTGATATTTGGTATTTGAAGTGAGGTAAAGTAGAAATGGATTAAGAGGTTCTGAAATGCAATTTTCAGTTTGGATATATATATATATATATATATATATATATATATATATATATATATATATATACTAGAATATATATATATATATATATATATATATATATATATATATATATATATATATATATTCTAGTATATATATATATATATATATATATATATATATATATATATATATATATATATATATATATATATATCAAAACAAAAAAAAACAAAAAAAAAATATATATATATATATATATATATATATATTTTTTTTTTTTTACATAAATGTTATACTTTGTACACAAATACACACACACACACACACACATATATGTATATATATATATATACATATACCCATATATATATATATATATATATATATATATAAAAATATATATTTTATATATATATATATATATATATATATATATATATATATATATATATATATATATATGGGTATATGGGATGGAGTAGTACGGGTTAGTTGTGGTGGTTGTAGATAGAAGAGTATGAAGACTATAGAGAGGGTACTTTATATATTAGTATAGATAAGTATCCTTATACATATATTAGGACCCTTGGTTGGATTTTGGTTTAGAACCTTTAGCCTAGATCGTGGCCAATTTGGAAAACCCTAGATTAGCTAAGTTGACCTAGTTGGACTAGAGTTGACAAATGGTTGACTTTTGACCTTGAGAGGCCTAGTAGCATGTAGATTTCATTATTTAAATCAATTGTTTAATTGAGAAGTCATTGTATCCTGTATTTCTCTAAATAGGACCCTGCGACTCCAGTTTGGACATCTATACAAATCAGTTGCTCAGGCTATCAGGCGAGTACATTATGTTAGTTTCCATTCATAATAGTATCTATATTGCCTGTTTTAGACTACTTTACTTGATGCTGACACATTGTTATCAAGGACCAGTACTCTGTGGATATTGTCATGCGATGTTATTCCCTCAATGGATACATCAGGTATTTCATGTTCATGTACTTTACCATGTGCATCGTGTACTCCTTGTATTCATATTAATCATGTACAAATTGTATACTCTCATGTACTCTCGTGTGCTCATATATGCTTATTGTCCAAAATAAATAATCGTGTACGTAACATAACTTGGTCGGATCCTTGTGTATTTATTGGGGTAAGGGGGAGTAGAAGTGGTCATGTGATTAATCCCTCTAGTATAAAAGTGTACATATCGATTATACGCTCACGTATAATGGAGTTCCCATAGAATAAACATGTGCAACCTAGGCCAATCACATAATCTTCTTGTGCTCTAAAACACTTATATTTATTATAGTTCATAGTTTCTTACTATATTTCATGATTCAGCTTACTTATCAATATCTCCTATATTCCAGTATTTTCTTACAACACGTCATGTATTTTATTCTACCGTTAGCTCTATATTTTTTACCATGTTTTGGAACTACATTCAGAGATATGTACTTGTTCCCATCCTGATTGGACCCGTTGACAAAAATATTACAGAAAACCTGGCAGATTTTTGTACTACCTACTATGGAGCTGACGTAGACGACACTTGCGACTTGGACCCTCAAAAAGATCGAGTTTGCCCTGAGGAGACTACTATAGTTCTTAGGCTAGAATGTTAGGGTTTAATCTATCTTATTTCAGTTGTCTTAAGTTCTATTTATTTAGATATTATGTTGTGGTGTTGGTAACACTTAAACTTATTTTATTCTGGTTGTATCTCACTCTGTGATTTCTTATCTATCTTATCGTGCTGAATATCTATCTTTAGATTTGTGGCCGAGTTGTATCTTCTAAGATGTCCTCCTTTTGTATAGTATATTCTGTACATGTACATTTATACTTTGTTAGATGTTGAAACCTAGGACAGCGTTCTACCGCCGATACTGCGGCTTAGGCTGGACGTACCCACAGTCTCGTGCCATTACACTGGGTGCAGGTCGTGAACCATTTTTAGTGGTGGCCCATATAGGTCGAGATTCGCATTGGTGCGATGTTGTGGTAGCACAACGACTTAGTTGTACTACTGCGAGCCTGAGATATAATATAGCAAAGAGGATATTAGAATGAGAGGATACTCAATCACAGTTAGACTTTCTTGAGAGATTCCTGGGCCGACCCTTGAGAATCGTATTTAAACTTGAATTTAAAATCCCTTCCTCATGTTTCTGTTCACCCTTGATCCTTGTTATTGAATTTAATTTTAATGGATCGTTGTTGATTTTGATTTTCCTATCGACATGAATTTTATGGCCTGAGTTACGATATCTTCCATAACATATGTTGATAGGAATAACAGGGAAGGTAAAACGTCTACTTGGTTATGGAGCCTGGAGTTTATCGCAGCTATATTAGCCAGCATGGCGAGAATGTAGGGACCTGACTTCGGATGTATATATTTTGATTATAAGATTTAGAATTTCTTGCAGCTATACTAGTTGGCGTAGCGAGGGTTCCAAACGACATAATTATAGAGGTGTATACCCCAGTTATGGAATCTATCGTTTATCGTAGCCTTGTTTACTGGCATGGCAAGGATTTTGAGTGTCATGATTTTGGACAAACAAGTATAATTATCAAATTGTATCTTAAGAAGGTTCTTAACATATCATTTCTATCTTTCACTTCTATATTATAGAATTGTATTCCATCATCAATTAACTTCGGAGTAGGGATAATTAAAATTATTTTCAGTCCAATTCTTTTTAGAACTTTATTTATTTATAATTCTTTCATAGTGTGATGGTTTGATGGCTTGTATTGGGCCCTTATCCTAGAGATGATAGTTTATCTATGGTATTAGAATAGTAACCCATTGTAGATATTCTATGTTATCTATAATAATCACCAGTTTTTATAGTATATATGATGTTAGTCTGCCTTGCAGCCTCTGATGATTCTTTATTTTCCTTCTATATTTTTATTATGGAACCCATGACCCGAGCCCGTTGTCTGAGAGCAGCTGCAGCTTTGGACATGACTGAGAGCATGTATCCACCTCCTATTGCTCAGGAGGTATTGATCCCTCCTGTTGACCAGAGGGTAGTGGCACCTCCTACCATTAAGGAGGTGGTAGCAGCCTCACCGAAGAGATTCCCTCCACCTCCTATCATTCAGAAGAGAGCTGTAGTTTCATCTGAGACCAAGAGTCTTCCTCCGTCTCCTCCTCTTCCTCTTAGAGTGGTACCCTATACCATATTCTCAGGAGGTTTGTTTCCTGATGGAGCTCAGATATTTGGACTTCTACGGGATGTGTTAAAGACACAGAGAGTTCAGACCGAGGTCATGAGGGAGTAGAGTCAGAGGATCCAATAACTGCGGGACCTAGTGCATTCTCGAGGAGAGCCTAGTTCCAAGAGGACGAGGAACAGTATCTACCTAGAGCCTCAGGAGTACCTAGAGCCTTAGGTGTACCCCGACCTTCAGCTTGTGCCTTCCTTTCGAGTTTGGATTCATGCCCAACAGAGGCCAGTTGAGCGAGTGCCTACCTGTGATTATTGTAGGAAGCTTGGGCATGTATGGGACAACTGTAGGAAGAGGAGAAAGTTGTGTCTGTTTTATCTGCACACATGCTACGGGACTGCCCTGTGTACTTACCCTAGTGTGTTTTGATACCATATGATTTCTTTGTGCTGTAGCATGACTAGTGTAGCTATATGAGACCTTCAATTAGTACTGCATGTCAAGACCCTGTATGTTGTGCTTCAATATCGTGTGATTTAGACAAGGTTTTATTAGACCATGATTGTTGGGGGCATGGCCTTAAGAAGACTACGACCAACCTAAATCTCAAGGACAAAATTTTTCTAGGGGAAAGGATTGTATCTACCACTTTTCTAAAATAAGAGTAATTTTGAACTTTTGTAAAATTGATTATTTTAGTTATTGTTTGATGGATAAAATCATGTTAGTGATAAATAGATGAATTTTTTATTATTTTAATGTTATTTTAATTAACGTATTGTGATTGTGTTATTGGCTAGTGAAACCTTAGAGCTGCTTTGACTAGAGGCTAAACATGACCATGGAGACTTAACTATTGAACTTAGATTAGTAATTAGACACTAATATAGCTAGAAATCACATAGAATCTAATTAAAGACTAGAAACAATGTGTGAGTTCGTGCCTTTAGCAAAGAGGCTAGATTTGACAACTTAGAAAGGCCCATTAAGCAATGAAACCCTAACCAAACCCTAGCCCAACCAAAGTTGGCCGGCCACATTGGGTTTTCCCTCCATTTATAGTCTTTATTAGCCCCCTTATTTCCCCTTTTATTGAAACCCTAACCCTAATTTGTGTTCTTCCCCAATTTGCCTCCATTCCACAAATCAACTCCAAATTCACCCAAACCAATTGCAATCTCTTCCTCTTGAAGAGAGAAAGCCTCTATTGGCTAGGAAGGATTTGGAGCAATTTGACCATTGGAGCTTGGTGGAAGATCTATTCTAGGGATTTTTATTAGGATTCCAACTCCCAATTGGTAAGAACATTTAAACCCCTTCTAAATTCTATTTTCTTTCCATATATGCATTCATTTTGGGGCCCTCTATCATTAGGTAGAGTTTGGTTCGAATTCGAATCCATTTAGGATACGTATCTTAAGAGTATCAGATACGTATCTCAAGTGTTTGATGAAATGTCCCATAGGTTATTTTAACATCCAATTTCTGATATAATTATATATTTGGATTGCTCATTACATGTATATTACGTATTTGTTGGACTGGGGTGAATTAAAAGTGTTTTGATAGGTTTTATTGGACACGGGGACACTCTACTGAGTCTGGGCAGTGAACAGTGCATGCCCTGGTACTAGGGACCATGTTCTCCTTCGACACACCTTGGTTTCACATCCTAGTCACTTTGGTAGGTCGGCTAGGTGACTGACTCGTAGACCTAGGCTTTGGGCTTCGAGCTATATCCTATTCGAGCTATGGCAGATCCTGCAAGTCCCCCTCCTGAGAAGTCGAGAACCCCCTTTGCCTGTACACTTCATTTCATTTCACTCTTTGCACTCATAGCACATCTGACACACTCATATCTCACTGCACTTGATACTCATTACATGTATTCACATAAAGATATTTCCAATAGTCATTTCACTATTACGTGCACACTCTACATTCAGATGTTCACTCTATTGCACTCATCCTCACACTACCTGCTCTATTTTCCCATTTTGGTTCAAGCCAATTACTTTGTATCAATTGATATTCTGTGGCTCATTGTTCATTATCTATTCAGTCCCTTCAAGCCATTTGTCCAAATCCTAGATTCAGTCATATTTTAACCAAGCAACATTATGTTATGAGAGTATGAGGATGCATTCATGGAGGGTACCAGGGATTGGATTATGTATCTGCCAATAGGATTTGGTAGCTATGGCTATGGCTATGGCAGTTAATGGAAAAGAGACAATTATAGAGTTTATTCCATGTTAGCTAGATGAGTGCAGCCATAGCTTTTCTTTTCCACTTTACCCTATAAAAGTTCAGTACCTACATTTATGTCCTACACATTTGTTAAGTATCAACCCCATCCACATTCTAAGTCCAGTCCATATGGTGTCTACAATTTCCTTTGCAATGCTCAGGTTACCTAAAGTTTTGAAGATGTCCAGAGCTTAGAGGTTCAGTCAACTGTCTATTCTTTTGAGTGTCAGCTATATATGGAAAAAGGATTAACTTGATGACCAATTTATAGAGTACAACCATGCTTGCCTTATACTAAAGTATCACTTCTCTTCACTAAGGTAGTAGTCCACATGCGCTTAGATGTTTATAATCCTTAATTAGTTGTCTGCCATTGAAACCTATATTGTTCAGTCCATTGGACATGTGGTCATCCTATTGATTCACTCCAACACTTGATGTGCAACCCTAAAACTTTGTGTCCACCTCAATTTTGGATAGACACATTTTGTACTGTCCCCTTCATATTTGATTCAGTTTTCCCTATTCTTATTTGACCAGAACTTTACATCTGTCCTGCTCCCAAGTATTACCTGCATATAGAGTCTAGATTAGAGTATCAGGTACCCCATGCATCTGCCATCATTTATTAACTGTCTGCATTCAAATCAAGGTATGGAGTGTTAGGATTAGACCACTTGATCCTTAGATATCCTTTCCTCTAAATCTTTAGATATCCTAGTCAAGATGTCTTAGGTGAACCTGCATTTAGGATTGCTTATATTGAAGCTGGATTAGTTCAGTAATGAGTATTTGAATACCTACTATTCCCTGCATTCACTAATAGCCAATCCAAATCTGGACATTTTTAAGACTTGGGTTCACAAGTTGATGTTCGGAGAATTGAACTTTAGACCTACTCTCACATGTCCACATTTCATTCACTACATCACCTATACCTGTTGACCCTGACATGCATTCTTATTTAGCCTAAATTGATGTGTCGTATATAGCCTTAGCCTATGCATACATGTTCCCTTTGTTGCAATGCATCTATGCTTCTATCCATCTGTTCACAGTAGGTAATGCATGCACATTGTATGTCCTGTACCCTCATTTCATCCATATCTTGCATTCTTTCACTCAATCATACACTGTACTTGTCTCTAATCCACGGCACAATTACCTGTATATCCAACCTTGAACTTCATGTTCAATCCAGCATTTAGTTATTATATTAGCTTCACTTTCTTTTCATTTAATGCATCAGATCAAATTCTATAGGTCTCATTTGACTGATACTCTTATAGTATCAGTCCATTACTTTCACTATTTAGGAATTGTTGAGTTCTACCCCAACTTGGTGTTTTTTCCATTTCTCTATTGTTGGGCTGACCACTTGGGGTTACATATATATGTACTATTTGAAATGTTAGAAGAGTGCAGTGTTATTATCTATATATGAATGATGTGAGTATCAGGTTTTGAGTGGTGTAGAGTGGCACATACATGTGAACAAGTGTTAGTTGTGAGTGAATATGTGATAGTTGATAGAGGGTGTGAGGGTAAAGCAAAGCCAAGTTGCTTGGGCAGCATGGGACTTAAGCCCTAGTGTAGCAGGACAGAGAGGGGAGTATGTATTAGGTGTTTTGTTGAACCCAGGTTGAGGGATAGCCGTGTCATATAGCCTTGAGTTTGCAAGAATATATGTCATCTTCACATATGTTTTACATTACTTGATATTTGGGTATGAGGTAAGGTAGTAATGGTTTAAGAGGTTATGAAATGCATTTTCAGTTTGGATATATATGTATTGGCTAGTCCATATATATACATAGACGTTATACTTTGTGTGTGTATATATATATATATATATATATATATATATATATATATATATATATATATATATCGGGGCATATGGGATGAAGTAGTAGGGGTTAGTTGTGGGGGTTGTAGATAGAAGAGTATGAAGACTACATAGAGTGTACTATATATATTAGTATAGATAAGTATCCTTATACATATATTAGGACCCTTAGTTGTATTTTGGTTTAGAACCTTTAGCCTAGACCATAGCCAATTTGGAAAACCCTAGATTAGCTAAGTTAACCTAGTTGGACTAGAGTTGACAAATTGTTGACTTTTGACCTAGAGAGGCCTAGTAGCATGTAGACTTCATTATTTAAATCAATTGTTTAATTTATAACTCATTGTAACATGTATTTCTCAAAATAGGACCCTTTGACTCCAGTTTGGACATCTATACCTATATCAGTTGCTCAGGGTATCAGGCGAGTTCACTCTCTGTTAGTTTTCATTCATGATAGTATGTATATTGCCTGCTTTAGACTACCTTACTTGATGCTAACATATTGTTACAACAAACCAGTAATCTACGGATCTTCTCATGTGATGTTATCACCTCAGCGCATACATCGAGTATTTCGTGTTCATGTACTTTACCATGTGCATCGTGCACTCCTTGTATTCGTATTAATCATGTACAAATCGTGTGCTCTCATGTACTCTCGTGTGCTCACATGTGCTTATTGTGCAAAACTAACCATCGTGTACGTAACTTAACTTGGTCGAATCCTTGTGTATTGATTGGGGTAAGGGGGAGTAGAACTGGTCAAGTTGTAAACACCCTAAAATTTTTATAGAAATATCTAATTGATTTTAAGGAATATATTGGTATTTATTATTCTGAAAAGATTGGTAGTGAAATATTACGACTTCTTATTAATTAGATAATATTTTAAACACTATACAAGCACTTTACCAAAAATATTGACAAGAAAATATCTTGACTGTTAGAAAAAAAATTTAAAAAAAAAATTATTTTTGGCATCCCCATAGGAATATAGAAATGTGTGTATTCACATGTAGAAATGATATATACATATATGTATAGGTATTTATTTATATTTTAAAGGCTAAGTATTATTGAGTGTATATGCACATTGGCTGTGTTAGATTTCTTAGGATTTCTCCCTAATTTTTTGATACATAGGTACCAATATATTAAGCCTTATACACAGACAACAAAAAAAAGAAAATAAAGAAGAGAAACAACTGAAGCTACTATAGAAGCTACAGTAGACCCAATTGCCCGACCATCACCTGTGCGAAATGAGTATAGAGAGAAATTAAAATCCGAATCTTCTCATATCATTACCAAATAGATTCAAATTTTGATACGACTCTATCTAGATCCTTCTCAAACTCGACTAATACATAACCCTAATCCCGCAAGAAATCGAATTAAAACCCGATCAAGAGATTGACAAACCCGGTATATATATACGCGGTTGTTGAGCGCTGCCCCCAACTCGTGAACCTCTGTAACCATCCCACATCCATCGTACGACATCCCTGAGTGTTCCACAACAGCTTACCCTCACCGTACGATGCCGTCGACCGCCGCACAACCGCCGGACAGCCGCCCAATCCGACCGCAACAGAGTGCCTCTCTGTTTCAGCCGAGTCTTGGTATCCCACTTCACTGCTATTTTCTTTCCACCTATTCAATCATTTTGCGATCCAAAAATTCCCACTAGCAGCCAACATGACCCTCTCCAAACCCTAGCAATTAGAATCAAATATAGTTAACCAGGTTGCCCATGAAACTGACGCGAAGTCGAGCAAATTCTGGTTAGAAAACAGAGCCTCAAGGCAGTGCAACCCCTCAACTTGGAAGATAGTTTATGAACAACATAGTAGAAGTTTTTGAAAACTAAATTAAAATAGTTTTAGCTAACACATACGAGAGTAAAACCTAATTTGTAGAACCTATTTTCATTAAGTATACACCAAGTTATTTGATTTCAAACTTTCGAGAAAAACTATTTTGAAAACTGAATTTTTTTAGAAATTTCCAGAATACGACGCGCAACCAGACGAACCAGGCGATGTGGTCGTGCACTATATGCATCGAAAGGCGCGTATGATTTTTATCGACGTGCGAAAAGTGACGGAACTCGATTTCGTTGTGCGTGTGCGACGAAATCAGTGTGTATCCGTCAAGTTACTCCCGTATCGACCTTTTTCAAACTAGGCCATAATATTGTGTACATTCGTCGGTTTGAGACAAAACTTGCACCAACAGGGCCGTATCAAAATTTTGGTCCTGTGTGCCAAGTTTGGTCCGATTCTGAGAAGGTCGGCCGGAACGGTTATTTGGCGGGCCCGCGACCCAATCCAACGGACAAAATTATATATGGTCCGTCGAAATCCAACTTTGGACATACGGTTGGATTCATCTCCTCAAATCGGACCCGTAGATATGTAGTTTGATGACTTTTGAGACCATAGATATTGGCATGCATTTCGGCGCAAAAAGGGTCCAACGACGGACATCGTTTTGACCTGAAATTACAATTTTGCACCTGTTCTAGAATTGGACTTTTGGACAAGCGTTGCCTAGACATATCTTTTACACCAGAAATGATCTTGATGTTTGTTTCAGCATCTGGAGTCGTTCGTAGATTGTGACTTTTTATTGCTGACGCTTGTAACAATGGGACTTATCATTCTCGTACCACAGGCAAGATACCTTGCCACCTTACTCTGTGATTTACTTATTCTTATTTTCATTTATTATATTCAGCATTACTAATCTGTTGTTAGTATTATATCATTGTGCCTCCAAGTCACACTTGGGTGCGAGCGACTATATCGGTCGTTTTACTTGCTTTTGTTTTATTCTCTTACTTGACTTAGCCTAGTGACCACCCATTGATGATGAGGTATTGGTATATCTCATATGGCCTTGACACATGATCGTCATGAGTTGTGAGTCACATGTAGGATATGTACCGCGTAGTCGGCTGGCTACCGATAAGTACGAAGCGTGTGACGGATAGGAGTAACTGCCAATAGAATTGCATGTCAGAAGACTTGGCGGTTAGAAGAGGTTCTTATCAGTAATGGAGATAATGATATTAGGCATTGGGTGGGGAGAACAATACCTGGCGTATGGGCTTCTTTGCACTTTCCAGATTACCTGTGCGCTCCTCTGGAGACGCAAGCTCTAGGTGCACTCTGACGTTTCCCAGAGCATTATGGACGTACCCCTTTGCACATGATGCCCTCTGACAATCTTCGGACGTTACGGACGTAGGCCCCTGGTGCCCTATATGGGAACTATGCTGATCCCATCTACAGCCAGGGCTCATGCGTCAAAGGATTGTATCTCAACTACATATTCACAGTAGAATGGTTAGGAACCCTATTGCATGTATCCCCTTCTACTCTCTATTATATATCACAGTTTATATGGCATGATGTTTTCTTGTATCTTGTTACGTCCCTCTGAGGACCTGGTTATCTCTCCAGGGTTAGACGAATTCCCGCAGGAGTACGGCATGGCATTGGATTCTTCCTACATAGATGACGAGTAATCTCCTGTCGATTTCTAGTTTATTTATTCATTGAGACATTTAGTGGACATCTTTTCTATCTCTTTTCTTTCTATTTTGCAAAGGTTGGACTCCGATCATTTGAGATTATTTTTATAGCTATTTGGAGTGGGTATGTCCACCCGGCTATCTCTTTGGTACATTATTTATTTGGACTCTTATATCTTTTGTGTTGAGCTGTAATGTGATTAGATTATTATTATTATACTTTGGCCTGCGATTATTTTATATATGCAGCTTATGTACGTATACGAGGATTCTATATATTGGAATATTCTTCGTATATGTGCAGCTGGCATGTCTACGTACTCGATCCTAAGTACTTTGGGACTGGAGGGTTACATATTTTTGTGGTGGCCCATGCAGGTCAAAAAATATTGTCGGGATACATGATTGTGCCAAACAAGCCTGCATATAGCAATATGAATAGTATTTCATCTAGAACTACTACCACCTTTGACCTCCAAGCTTTTCAAATTTTCTTTGACTACTTGAATTACCTCATATCTAACTTTCCTAATATCATCATACTTTCTTCGTGCCAATAGTATGAATCTAAGAAGCGGACGCACTTCTGCCTTGGCCCTAACATCTAGTGAAGAGGCTACCCAGGAGGGACAGAATCCTCCGATGACTACGGTAATATCGTACCCGCAAGGACAGTCGCAACCTACTACGACTCCAACGACGGTGCACCCAGAGATCGCAACACCACCAGTCAGCCATGGTGGACAGACCACTATCGTGCCATATGGAGGGAATGTACCACTGCCTCCACCACCACCATTCCCTCAGCAGTTTCCACCACAATAGGGACCTTAAATTCCTCTACCACCGACTGATGGGAGCCATACATTCCAGTTTATATATGTCGTGATTCAAGCTCAGTGGCAGCAGACTGAGATGATGAGACAGACTATGATGGCATAATTGGCTAGACCTCCACCTCCACCTCCGACACCCACTACAAGAATATTGGGTTTTTCCGACGTTTAAAAAATGTCGGTAAAAATATCGTAAACGTTGGGATAGGTTTAGGCGACGTTTGTTCAACGTTTTCCACAAACGTCGTCGTTGCTCCAGTTTACAATTAACGATGTTTGTAATAAACGTTGGCGTAAGCTAAGGCGACGTTTGTAACAACGTTTAATAAACGTCAGTAATTGTTTGATAATGGTAGACACTTTCCCAACGCTTTACAAAAAACATAGGTTATTTAGCTTTTTTCTCATATTTTATGCAGAACGTTGGCATTTATTTTCCCATCCTTTCCCAAATAAACGTTGGGATTTTCAGTAACATTTAATACATGTCGACAATTTTAAGATAATTGTAGACTTTTTTCCAACGTTGTTACCCAAAAATGTTGATTTAGTAGCTTCTCTTCCAACGTTTGTAGAAAATTTTAGGATTTATTTTCCCAACCTTTTCCAGATAAACATTGGGATTTGCAGTAACATCTAATACACGTCGAGATTGTTCGATAATGGTAGACACTTTCCCAACATTTTTACCAAAAATTTTGGGTTAGAAGCAACATTTAACCATTTTTCAGACATTAACCACTTTTCGGACATTTCCCAAAATATTGTAATTTGTGTACATAAATGACAATTAAAATTTCAACATTTCAGCAAATATGTCAAAAATAACCCAAATTTTGATACCAAAAATACAAATTGGTACAAAAAAATACAAAAGTCTTCACGAATATATGACTGCGTCCACAACTAATCAGGGAACAAAAATATTATGTGTCATTACTCATTCTCCCAAATAGTAGTTCATTGAAAGTAAAACAAAATATGTCATCTTCATGAACGAACGCACATAGATGAATTAACCATGCATAGAACCTGTAAAAAAAAGAAGCAAACTATTAAAAGTAGGATATACAAGTTGAAACTGAATGATTTAATTTGAATACTTACGACGCAAGTTGACATTCTCATCTACTAAATTCTTTTTTGCCCTCTTCACAGCCATGAGATCCTAGATTAATGAACAAAATAGAGTAACAAATAAGAGAAAATGAAACAAGATGTCACTAATTAATATTAAGCATGCAAAATAGAAACACTACAAACAAAGTTGTTTTGAAGATATATTCTAATAATGGTCAAAATATATACTTAAATGAATACCCAGACTTCCTAATTCTCCAGATTGCATATTTATGAATTCTATATATGAATGATCTCTAAACTTTCTAATAAGAAAAACCAAAGTGAAGGACTTGCAATATTTGGAGCAGCTGCATATTTTGAGTTTACTATGGTGTCCCACATATCGGTCCTTCTGATATTATGTTAATTCGATATTTGTCTACTTAATCAATGGTGTCCCACATACCACACAAGATTCCATTTGATATCCCTGTTTGTTCACAAATTGACTTGATATTAAGAATAGGCCGCTATAGATCAACAAAATGGAGCTAGATAAGCCAGCAACAGAAAGTATCAGACATGGTTTATCATAAACCAAAGACAGCCTATTATCAGAATCAATCCCAAACACAGCATAGTATCAGAAACAAATCCAAAGAGAGCATAGTATCAGAACAAAACCCGAAGACAACATAGTAATATCAGAATCATATCCAAAGCAGCAACATAGAAAGCGGAAGAGAAATAATTAGGCATTTGTTTTTACAGTTGACTCAATATAGATATCACATCATTCAATTCAAACAACTTATCCATGGCATATCCTGTATTCTTTAGTTTCATGGTAAATTTTAAACATTGTAATTTGCCATAGCATATCCTGGATTCTTAAGTTTATATTATTGTGAAAGTTGTGATTGTGAGATGTCCTATTTGCTTTAAATTGAAAGATTTTTCTAGAAATTTGGCATTCCTCAGCTTTGAATTTTGGATGAAAAGTATACCAGGTACAATCAAGGGATGCAGTAAGGGTACAAGGGATAACTAAGTAAGCTACACTAGCATCCTGCAGTTCATAAACTTTGCTTGAATAAGTGCATAATTTCTGTTATTGAAAAGTGAAAGTTGATTGGCACGACAGTTAACAAATAAATGAGTTCTTAAGCAACCATTATTACATTAATTTTCTTCTACCAGATGGCATTATGAATGTAAAGACAAATGCATCACAGATTCCACTCTTGCTGTGCTGGGAATTTTTAGGTCTGGTTTGGTGTTGCTGCTAATTCTCAAAAAGTAGAAAGAGCTTTCAAAAGCAGCTTCTCTCTACTTTCAAAAGCTTTCCCTGAATGAACTAGCTTATCAAGCATAAGCAAAAGCAGCTATTATGAAACAGTTTTTACTGCTTTTCGGGGAAAAAAATAGGAGGCAGAATAAGCAATGCCAAACCTAACTTTAGTCACACTGAGAGGCTATTCTAACAGAATTGAAGATTTACCAACTGTAAGCACCCTACAAATTAACCAAAACTTTACCAGATTTTTGAACATATTATTAGGTTGTTTTTATAATTCACACAAATTTAGAGCTATGCCCAGAATGTGTTTACATGTTCTGCCCTTCTCCTCTCCTCTATTAAAGAGCTATTGGATCGATGGCAGGCCATGGTTGAGCTTTATCAATTACGTGGTTGAGCTTTACCAAATATGTGGTTGAGATTGACTATAGATCTGGTCTATATCGACCACCATTAGCAGCTAGCCAACTTTGCTTCTGACAGGGGAGGGACTTAGGAGAGGGGAAGATGAGGGGAGGGGGTTGGGGGAGGGATGTTTAAGGTAAAGGGTTGCTCTACCTGGAAACTTCAACTTCCAAATTTGTTGATTGTGGGAGATACGAATACTTTAGGACACTCCAATGACACTTCAGGTCCTCAAGTCTTAATGCAATGCAATCACAGTTCCAGATTTTTCTCGACACATGAATTGAATGACGTGAGATCTATATTTAGTAAACAGTAAAGACAAATGCCAAATTATTTTTCTTCGAAGGAATAGTCAATCAGTTACTATACATATAATTACCCGGCTGATTTAGTTTGTCACGTCAACTCCAAAGGGATAAGTTGTTTGAATTGATAAAAGTCAAGCATGGTTTATCAATTTTGTGCAATAAAACTGAACATTGAAACTCTGACACTTTAATCTGCAAATCCTATCAACTTGTATTGGAAAACTCCTAATTTGTGGAAAACTGCTAATTTATCACAAACTCTGATACTGACCTTGTTGTATTCATCGAAGACAAAAAACTATTGATGTTGCCTGGGTACCATGTAGTATCCATGTTGTGTACGTACCGTATATGTATTCAAGTTTAAAAATGTTTATTTACCGTATCCATATTATATTTGAATCCTAATACCATGTATAACGAGAAAGCTTAAGTGTATAACAACAATAAAAATAAAGGAAAAAAATAAAAAAAGCTAACCTCACAATAGTTTCGAAGCTTAGATCGTGGTATGGTTTGTGCTTGAGTTTGCTTTGGTAGTTGCAGTTGCGTCTTCTTTGGTGGTTGTGTTTGCCTTTTTGATTGAACCTCTGATTGGAAACGTGCCAAGTGATGCACTATTGGTGGTGATGTGATCGGATCAAAATTTACGTCATCAGGGATCTAACATCAAGAGTATAACAAAAAGTTACATGCAATCCACAAAAAAAGAAGTTTTGCTCATATACATCTAATAATTGATAAATTCTAACGAGTCCCGTGCCTGAAGATACATCTCATGGAGATTGCGAAAAAGAACCATATCACGCATATGACTCTCAAGTAAAATTTGCATTTCAGCTTCCATTCGTTTCGAGATTCCAGGAAGTTAACTTCTTGCATTTGAAGTTCCATCTGCGCTTTCATTTCACTTTATTTCCTCTCATATTCAGCTGACATCTCACGTTGAATCCTCTCATTTCAGTTTGTTTTACAACCTTTCAAATGGGGAGCTTCCAAATTTAGTATAATAATTTTGAAATAGGAGAAAAAGTATTTGAAATGTAGGTCCATAACAGGAAAAAGAACTATTGAATGATATAAAGCTAGCAACAGCAATTTTAAGTGGCAAGTGTCTATATCCAGTTAGGGGGAATGTAGGGAATATAGCAGACTCATATCCAGTAATATGTAGCCGAACTGGACATCCATGCAATGAGTATAGGTTACTTTCTGTCGACCTGTGCATTGAAATTTAAGTGGCAAGTGTCTATATGTATGTGTACCAATTAGGGGAATGCTGACTACTGGATTACTTTCTCCAATAAGAGTAATTTTCTCTTTAATACAATTGGAGACAGTAATCCAGTAGTCAGGATTTCAGATATTGGAGACAGTAATTTTAAACGTTCCTTTCGAATTAGTCCATGTGGCTGGTCCAAACCAAATAAAGACTCTTATTGACGATCAAAGTTCTATGAAGTTGTAGTACTGATGAAATCTTACTTGTTAAAGGAAAGGTTAGATAAAAAAAAATGTAAAAACACAAATATACAAATTTGTCTTCATGATGTTGAAACCTACTGAACTCTACGCACACGTAAAGATGTAAGACAAACATGTACTAAGTTACACAAGAGGAAGAGAAGAAAAAAAAGAGGGTAAAAGAAAATTTATTATCTAACAAGTTGCACTTTGAACTTTGAACTTTGAACTTTACCTTTATCAAAAGATAAAAAAAAGAACAAGTTTGATATAAGTACAACTACTGAGAGTATCATCCATTAACATATGTTAGACATTACATTAGTCATGTTCAAGTTTTTCAGCGTCGTCAGACTGCATATCTCAAGCAAGCTAACTAATGGCACATAAAGATGACAGAATTAATTAAGTGTGTGCACAACTATAATGATAAGCACCTTGCATTTTTTCCCAAAACAAGTATCTTGCATACTTTGACGACAAATCAAGCAACGGTTCGAAGAATTGTATATACAGAAGGCAAGCCTCAAAATGATGATTCAAGACACTAAAAACTAAATGCTAATCATCTATTTAATGGAAGAAAGATGCTTACCCACTCAATTGTTCAAGTACTTTTTTGTCACTTTGTGAAATCACATCAGAAAGCCTCTTCAGAACATCATACCCCTGTTAGCAATTAAATTAACATGACATAAGTTCAGGCACATCAACTCCATCATATAAAGTATAACAAAGTGATCATCATACTTCAGATGAGAAGGCTGACACCAAAAAGCTAGACCCAAAATGAAATATTAATACATGAAAAAGCAACCAAGATGCTTGGAACATAAAAAGTAGGAGGAAAAGAAAAAGAAAAATCTTCTCTGCAAATGTAATTTAAGCTGATCCACCAGCAGAATCCAAGAATTACAACAAAGATTAGTCACTAAATAGGATACACATGAAAATATGATACAACCATTACCTGGAAAATACTTGCACATAGATCACAAACTAGATTACTATTTGGCCGATTCAATTGGTTAGCTGGTCAGATTGGAAGTTGGATTTGGTAAAGAAATTGAAATACATGCAACTAAACCAATAAAAGCTCAAAGTAGAGGTCACAACCCTCTTCATCTTTTAACAATTTCTTTTAATTATCCATTACGAATAAATAATAATAATATAGTAATAATAGTATATTGTTGTAGGTAGTAATAATAGTAATAATAAATTAATATTTCAAATGTAATTTCTTTTAATTATCCAATGTGTAAACACCATAATATTTCCAAACAAAATATACCGCAGCATAAATAAATGATCATGCCACAAAAGAAAGACAAAATTCTTTATGTGGACATTCTGATCAAACTGCCCCTTGGCTAAACATATATTTTCTATAATTATTGAAATATCATTTCATAAAGAACTATAGTGAAGGATCGATGATTTCCTTCTCAATATTCAGAAGTGCCAGCATAGTGTAGAACTTAACACGGTCCTATCTGAAATAAAGAAGTCTCTTGATACTCTCTTCATGTAGCATAGTGTTGCTAGATTACTTTAGTAGGAACATTTGTGAACAATGGAGGCATAAAATAAGTTGAAATCTAATTGTCCTACGTGCTCATTCATGACCTTTTGGATTCCCTAAAAGCTGCAATGGGAACAAATCTGAAAAATTTTGACTACTAGGAGGCAATCCTAGAACTGTAGAATGAAAATGGTGGCCTGTGTATGAAACCAGTGTACATGCAATGCAAGATTCATGAAGCTTTCATATTTCTACTATTGGAGAGTAACAAAATTTATAGAAAATATGCACACACACAAAAATAATAATAATCAAAATCAAAATCAAAATGATAAAAATATGAATATGCAACAATTTATACGAGGTTAGAGTAATAAAGTTGCAAAATAGGGTTATAATTTTGGTATGGTTCTAAATCTAGACAGCACTAAAACAGTGTAAATGGCATCAGTTCCACAAGGCTCCAACCTAGGAAGCACGGACACTCCGAAAATTCATGTCAAGTCTGTGTCGACACGTATCGGACACTCCAAAAATTCATGTCAAGTCTGTGTCGGACACGTATTTGACACTTTAGGGGCACTTCAAAATACATCATTAGGAAATACCAACATAGGTGTCAGAATCCGTGTCGCCGTGTTAGGCACGTGTTATGTTGTATCCGTGTCAATTCCGTAGACTCCTACTAACACAGTCTAGGTAGGGTCTGCGTTTAAGAAACATTGTTTCCCATTTCACGGACAGGCTATTTCTGCAACACTGAAACATTGAGGAAATTCATTAAAGTGCAATCCAGTAAACTCAAAACACACACTAAGCTCTGGCTATAATACCAATTTCAGCAAGCATAAACCCCTAGATTACCAAATACAATAGCATGTCTAATATACTTGCAACCCCATACTAGTCGTGTTACATACTTACTAAACAATTTCCTCCAAGATAAAAAGGTGACATCATTCCATGTTTTTAAAGTAGAGTCCTAATTCATACATTAATGGGTACAGATGCTCTATAGATCAAATGTGCTACAAAAATGAACTATTTTATATCATGATGTGTTTTACTTGTGTCAAAATGCTTGCAAACAACTAAAATGTTGTTACATAGACTATCTTAGTGTTGAGTATTAAGAATAATTTTTCATCTCATCTTACTTATTATATGTAATGTCTTCATCTATAGTTATCATTGATGTTTCCCTCTATTTGATTCATATCACGATTTTAAATGTCAACCGAAAAGGATATTGGAACTGCTATAACTATCATGCAACCCAATTTGAAACATTCCCCCATCCTACCACCACTATACACTCACACAAGCAAAAAACAAAACTGATACTTATAAGAAGGGCTAGAACCTATGCTGAAACTGGAGTTCCCTGGATTACGAGTGTCATTGCTCCCTAGTACTTATATTGAAACATATACTCATAGGAAAGGGCCAGAACCTATACAAAAAGTGAAGGTCCATAGTACCAATATTGGGTTTGAAGTGTCATTAATGGCTAAAACATGTGTGAATGGCTAAAACATGTGCAAAAACCTACACTCATAGAAAGTAAAATATAATATGGCCTAAAATTTTCTATTCGAAAAAATATCAATACAAATAATGTCTTATTTATATTTTTATAATAAAAAAATTGCATTGAAATATAAACATATACATTAGTATTTGTGAATAAATATCAATTATAACTTCAATTGGGCATCAATCACAACCCTTATTGGCTTCTTGCTTCCTATTACCAAGCAGCTGCCAGCAAATACTAGCTTCGTGCTTCAAGTAGAAAATATTTACATGTATCGTTATATAATGTATATAGGAACCTATAGATGAAAATGGAGATAATATAACATACTGGTCGCCTCCAGAGGAAAGGAACTGCCGGCGACGAACGAGCGGGGCCGACGATGGAGGACCTAGCCGCCGAAAGAGGAAGACCCCGGCCGACTTCTAGTCAGATGTGTAGGTAGAGAAGGGGCTAGGGTTTTCTAATCAAAAGATAGAAGGAACTTCCGACGACGAACGAGCAGAGCCGACGATGGAGGACCTGGCCGTCGAAAGAGAGAAGACCCCGGCCGACTTCTAATTAGATGTGTAGGTAGAGTAGGGGCTAGGGTTTTCTAATCAAAAGAGAAGACGATTTGGGAGACATCGACCTAAGGACCTGCTACCTACACATATAATCAAAAGAAAGGGCTAGGGTTTTTTTGAGGGAAAATTTCTGTTGGTTTAGGAGGGGAAAAATAGAGGGAACAAAATATTGAAGACAACGTTGTGTGTCTTAAGACCTGCTAAATATTTAGGGATCCCAAATATTTAACATACATGTAACCGACGTTTCCATATATAAACGTCAGGCTTAAACTGACGTTCCCATGTATAAACGTCAGGCTTAATGTCGGTGGTCCACCTTACCATTGGCAGAAGCTACTATATTTGTGTACATATATTTTCTAGGAAATAAAATTTCATAATACTTTCCAATATTTCTCTCAAATCGTTGAAAAATGTGTCTAAGTCGACCTAACCGTAAACGTCAGGGAAAATGGAAAAGAAACGTCGATTTTTTTTCAAATATACGACATTTTTAACAAAATGATGGTAAACTTCTCGACATTTAAACACAAACGTAGGTCATTCTCAACGTTTATTTCAAAACGTCGATATATTCTGGCTAACACGACGTTCAAATAAATGTCGGAGAAAAAAATGTCGGAAAAGCACCATTTTCTTGTAGTGACCGCTACCAGCACCAGCACGGGCTCTGTATCCTTACGAAGGCTCTATCAAAAACTTCACAGACATGAACCCCATGGCCTTCAGAGGAACGGAGAAGCCACTAGAGGTGTCACAATGGCTTATTAGTACAGAGAAGCTACTGAAGGCATCCCAGTTGCCAGCTCGAGATTGGATGATAGTAGTGGACCTACTATTAGAAGATAATGCTCACCACTGGTGGAAGGTAGAAAAGAGAAGATTAGGCACTGGGATCACCTGGAAGTAGTTTTATGATGCATTTTATGACATTCTTTTCTATTCATGTTCGAGATGGTCTATATGACCAGTTCCTTCACCTGAAGCAAGAAAATATGACAGTTGATGAGTATGACTAATAGTTCAATCGCTTGAGTAGATTGGGTGCGGGATTTATCCCGATAGAGTTAGAGAAGGCGAAGAGATTCCATCAGGGGCTTGCACCAGAGCTCAAGTCTTATACGACTACACAGTCTCGAGTCTCCCATTCAGCTGTCTTAGAAGAAGCTCGTTCTCAGGAGATTCTTTGTAAGGAGCAGCAGCAGCAGACATCGAGATGCCAGACAGCTGCAGTTACACCAGCCCGAGCTACTCAGGGAGGACCTATCAGGAGGCCCTCAGGACAACCCCAACAGAGGCCCTCGCCCTATCCGAAGCCTGTTTACCACTACTGCAAAAGCAAGAACACCTTCAGAACGACTGTAGGACTCGCCTTGGGTTGTGCTTGAGATGTGGATCCAACCCATGCTCAAGGACTATCCGGAGCAACAGGCGATAGAACATGCACGAAACCCAGGCCTACAGCCCAGCACTTCCAGCACTACGACCTGCAGCAGGAGCACCTCGCCCACCATTGCCTCGTCAAGGCGTATATTATAATAAGGCCAGAGCTCAGGGCCCTGGACAGAATTATGGGCTGGTTTTCACTCTAGCAGTTAAGGATATAGAGATATGCAGTGGTCATAGCTGGTATGATTTTAGTTTCTTCATTTCCTGCCATTACTTGGTTTGACACAGGAGCCACTCATTCATTCATAACCACTAGTTTTGCCACTAGACACAACATTTCCATCATACCCTTATCTAAGAATATTAGAATCCTCACTGGAGGAGTTTACCTGTTAGCGGTGTTTGTAGACTTTGTCATGTAGTGATATGTGGTAAAGAGATGAAAGCACAACTTCTTGTATTTTCTATGTCGACATTGGACATGGTTCTCAGAATGGACTAGTTAAGCCAGCATTTTGCCCTTATAGACTGCCATAAGGGCAATATCGTCTTTAGACCACCGAATGTGACGGTGTTCGAGTTCACCAAGGAAAAAGGAGAGAGTATTCATGCACCCACATTAGGGACTCATATAATGATGCATGATACCCCTCAACACCATGTTATCTATGAGTTCGAAGATGTATTCCCCGAGGATTTGTCGGGACTACCCGTCTGACCAAGACATCAAGTTTTCTATTGAGCTTATTCTAGTAGCCGAGCCTATTTCATCTCAGTATATCGACTAGCACCTAAAGAGTTGGCAGAGATGAAGACACAGATTGACGACTTATTGGAGAAAGGCTTTATTCATACCAGCGCGTCACCATGGGGAGCACCCGTTCTTTTCATACCTAAGAAAGACGGGATAGTGCATGTGTATCGATTATAGAGCCTTGAATACAGTGATGGTGAAGAACAAGTACCCTTTGCCGTGCATAGACGATCTATTCGATCAACTGAGTGGAGCAAAAGTATTCTCCAAGATCGACTTACGATCGGGCTATCACCAACTAAAGGTTCGGAAGAAAGATATTCCGAAGACGGCATTTCGATCGAGGTATGGACACTATGAGTTTTTGGTCATGCTTTTCGGTTTGACCAATGCTCCAGCAGTTTTTATGAACTTAATGAACAAGATCTTTTACCAGTACTTGGAGAAATTTGTGTTCATCTTCATAGATGATATCTTGATTTACTCCAAGAGTCAAGAGGAGCATGAGCAGCATCTACGGATTATTTTTAGGACCTTGAGGAATGAGCGACTTTTGCGAAGCTTACAAGTGTGATTTCTTTCTCAAGGAGGTATCATTTCTTGGAAATATTATTACTGGAGATGGCATATCGGTAGATCCTGAAATCACAATAGTCAAGGCCTGGCCCGCTCCCATATCTGCTTCCAAGGTGAAAAGTTTTTTTTCCTTGCGGGTTATTACTAAAGGTTCGTAGAAGATTTTTCTCGAATAGCAGGGCCTATGACTCGACTAACTTGCAAGGATCATGAGTTTGTATGGACAACAGAGTGTCAAGCCGCTTTCGATGAGTTGAAAAGTGCTTGACCACTGCACCAGTCTTGATACTACCATCGGGCCTGGGAGGATTTGTGATATATAGTGATACATCCGGAAAGGGATTAGGATGCGTATTGATGCAGCATGGTCATGTAGTAGCATATGCATCGAGACAGTTGAGGGTGCACGAGAAGAATTACCCGACCCACGATCTAGAGCTCGTAGCGGTTATCTTTGCTTTGATGTTATAGAGACACTACCTGTATGTCGAGAATATAGATATCTACACCGATCATAAAGCCTCAAGTATGTGTTCACACAAAAGAGTTGAATATACGATAACGACATTGGTTGGCGTTGATGAAAGATTATGAGATCGAGCTACATTATCATCGGGCAAGCTACTGTTGTGGCAGACGCATTAAGCCGTAAGCCCATGGCTCATTTTTTGACCACACAAGAGAGTTGATTAGAGATTTGCAACAGCTTGTATTGAGGTAGTATTGCCTGGAGCGCTGGCGTACTAGCCAATCTCTAAGTACAATTCGCTAGTAGAGAGGATCAAGGCGACATTGCCCATGGATGCCAGATTTCAACAGCTTAGAGAGAAGACTAAAATAGGAGAGCAGCAGGATTGGGGATTAATCCCGATGGGACATAGTGATGTGGCGATCATATTTATTTTCCTAACGGAGAGCTACGGTAGAGTTGATGGCGGAAGCACACAGTTCGACTTATTCTATTTATCTCGGAGGAACTAAGATGTACCGAGACTTACAGCAGTATTATTGGTGGCACGGAATGAAGCGAGAGATTGCTCGTTTCGTGGCCAAGTGTTTGGTGTGTCAACAAGTAAAGGCGGAGCACCGACAGCTGGTTTGTTGCAGCCATACCCATTCCCGAGTGGAAATAAAAGCACATCACGATGGACTTCGTTACGGGATTTTCTCAGAGTCCTCGTGGATGAGATGTGGTATGGGTGATCGTTGATAGGCTTACCAAGTCAGCCATTTTTTACATTTAGGGTGGGACAGTCCACAAAATTTTGGCAGATATGTATACGAAGCAAATAGTGAAGATACACGGTGTACCAGGTAGCATCGTATCGGATCGTTACTCGAGGTTTACCTCACACTTTTAGAGGAGTATACAGGACAGTTTGGGTACGCGTTTGAAGTTTAGCACGACATACCATCCGCAGACAGACAACCAGTCAGAGCGTACTATTCAGACGCTAGAGGATATGTTGAAAGCGTGTATGCTTTACTTTGGCGGATCTTGGGAAGACCACCTTCATCTTATACAATTTTCCTACAACAATAGCTATCAAGCGAGCATTCAGATGGCTCTTTTTGAAGCATTATGGTAGGAAGTGTTGCTCTCCTGTTTGTTTGAGCGACATAGAAGAGCGGCAAATATTAGATCCCGAGTTGTTTTGAGCACAATGAAGAAGGTGAAGAAGATACAAGACCACCTGCGAGCAGTGGATCGACAAAAGCAGTGGGCCGATAATCGTCGTCGACCTTTGGGGTTCAAGAAAGGCGACCATATTTTCTTGCAGATATCCCCCACTAGAGGCACGATTCGATTCGAAGGATGTGGCAAGTTGAGTGCAAGATACATCGGCCCTTTCGATGTCTTGGAACGTGTTGGAGAGGTTGCCTACAGATTGGTATTGCCACCATTGTTAGAGGGAGTACATGACGTATTCCACGTATCTCAGTTGAGAAGGTATGTGGTAGACAGCAGTCATATGCTCGATCACTCCGAGATCACTGTTGGATCGAGCTTTTCGTACCAAGAGCAACCGGTAGTTATCCTTTATCGTCGAGTGAAGGTGTTGCGGAATCAATCTATCCCATTGGTTTGCGTAGCATGGAAGCATCACTCGCCAGGATATTCTACTTGGGAGCGCGAGTACGACATTCGAAATTTCTACCCTCATTTTTTCGAAAACCAAGGTACGTCTTGCATATGTTAGTTCCTTTAATTTTGCATTACATTGTATACCCCCTATTGTTAGTTTTAATTTCGAGGATGGAATTTTTATAAGTTGGGTAGGATGTAAATCCACTAAAATTTTATGGAAATATCTAATTCATTTTAAGAAATAGTTGGTATTTATTATTCGAAAAAGATTGGTAGTAAAATATTACCGCTTATTATTTTAGATAATATTTTAAACACTATGCAAGCACTTTACCAAAAATATTGAAAAGAAAATTTCTTGAGTGTTGGAAATTTGAGAAAAATTTATTTTGGTATCCCCATAGGAATATAGAAAAGTGTGTATTCACATGTAGAAATGATATATACATATGTGTATAGGTATTTATTTATTTTTAAAGCCTAAGTATTATTGAGTGTATATGCACATTAGTTGTGTTAGATATCTTAGGATTTCTCCCTAAAAGTTTTGATACATAGGTATGAATGTATTAAGCCTTATATACAAACATTCAAAAAAAAAGAGAAATAACTGAAGCTACTATAGATGCTACAGTAGTCCGAATTACCCGACCATCACCTGTGCGAAAGGAGTATAGAGAGAAATTAAAATCTGAATCTTTTCATATCATCACCAAATCGATTCAAATTTTTGATACAACCCTATCTCGATCCTCCTCACACTCGACTAATACATAACCCTAATCCCGTAAGAAATCAATTAAAACCCGATCAAGATATTGACAAACGGTATATATATACGCGGTTGTTGAGCGCTGCCCCCAACTCGTGAACCTCTGTAACCATCCCACATCCATCGTGTGACATCCCTGAGCAATTCCCTAGCAGCCTACCCTCGCCATGCGATCCGTCGACCGTCGCACAACCGCATGACAGCCCCCAATCCTACCGCAACAGAGTGCCTCTCTGTTTCAACCGAGTATAGGTACCCCACTTCATTGTTGTTTTCTTTCCACCTATTAAATTGTTTTGTGATCCTAAAATTCACACTAGAAGCCTACATAACCCTCTCCAAACCCTAGCAATTAGAATTGAACATAGTTAACCAGGTTGCCCATGAATCTGACGCGAAGTCAGGCAAATTCTGGTTAGAAAACGGAGCCTTAGGGAAGTCCAACCCCTCAACATGGGAGACAGTTTATGAACAGAATAGTAGAACTTTTAGAAAAGTAAATTGAAACAGTTTTAACTAACACATACGAGAGTAAAACCTAATTTGTAGAACCTGATTTCATTAAGTATACACCAAGTTATTTGATGCAAACTTTCGAGAAAAACTGTTTTGAAAACTAAATTTTTTAGAACTTTTCCTGATACGGCATACGCCCTGACAAACCGGACAATGTGATCGTGTACTATATGCATCGAACGGTGCGTATGGATTTTATCGACGTGTGGAACTGACAGAACTCGATTTCGTTATGCGTGTGCGACGAAATTAGTGCGTGCGTCAAGATACCTAGCATCGACCTTTTGCAAACTAGGCCATAACTTCGTGTACAGTCGTCGGTTCGAGATGAAACTTACGCCAACAGGACCGTATGGGGTAGACTCTCCTGGAGAATGATGCGATAAAACTTCGTGTACAGTACGTGTGCGATGAAACTTCGTGTATAGTCGTCAGTTCGAGGTGAAAATAAACTGATGGGAATGATAGACAATCATACCTCAGGGTCCAAAAAGATATGGGTATCGCTCGTGCATCTCATCCTCCCGCTCCTAGGTAGACTCTCATGGAGAATGATGCCTCCATGCGATGCGAACCAAGGGTATCACCTAGTTTCTCAGCACCTTCTCTCGGCGATTCATAATCTCCACAGGCTGTTCTGTATAACTGACTATAGGTCCCACCTCAATCTCCGAATGATCAAGTACATGGCTAGGGTCAGCCACGTACCGTCTCAACTGTGATACGTGGAATACATTGTGGACACCCACTAGTGCAGGTGGTAAGTCTAGCCTCCACGTCACCGACTCTCCCGCTGATCATGAAAGGTCCGATGAAGCGCGGGCTAAGCTTCCCACCTCCACCAAAACGTCTGGTACCACTAATCGAATATCCTCAGAAATACCATGTCTCCAACCTAATCACAAACAAGGTCTCAAGTTACTAAATAATCAAACATGATCAACAAACAAACAATCAACCTGCTTCTAATCATGTCTCCAGTCAAACTAAGTCAAACATAGTCAAGGGTCAACCACTGGTCAACAATAGTCAACTTCTTAGGATTTTACCTACGCTAGCTATCTAGGTATTGGAACTATAATTTAACAAAAGAAAAACTCTATAGTAGACTAACTCTTAACTTTCCAAATCCTATCAAGTCACCCATAACTAAATACTTATAAGCTAAGCACACAAATCCCAAATACCATATATACATAAGCTCAAGAACAACAACCTCACATATATCCTAAGTAT